>JAQQSZ010011992.1:0-12115 GCA_028646595.1 Phalanger gymnotis | reverse complement strand
GCGATGGAAGGGAGGGCAGGGGGCGGGGTGGAGGTAATCAAAAACAAAACACTTTCGAAAAGGGACAGGGTCAAGGGAGAAAATTCAATAAAGGAGGATAGGTTAGGAAGAAGCAAAATATAGTTATTCTTTCACAACATGAATATTGTGGAAGGGTTATACATAATGATATGCTTGTGGCCCATGTTGAATTGCTGGACTTCTTAGGGAGGGTAGGTGGGAAGGGAAGAGGGGAGAGAATTTGGAATTCAAAGTTTTAAAAAGTAGATGTTCAAAAAAAAACAAAAAAATTTTTGCAGGCAACAAGAAAATAAGATACACAGGCAATGGGGCATAGAAATTTATCTTGGCCTACAAGAAAAGAAGGGAAAATGGGATGGGAGGGGAGTGGGGTGACAGATGGGAGGGAAGACTGGGGAACAGGGCAACCAGAATATACGCCATCTTGGAGTGGGGGGGAGGGTAGAAATGGGGAGAAAAGTTGTAATTCAAAGTACTGTGAAAATCAATGCTGAAAACTACATATATTGAATAAAATTTATTTATAAAAAATGATATTAGGCATAGTGTAGTGACTACCTATTGTTTGTCTTCACAGAGAAAGTCTGTTTCAATCCCCAGGGGGTGGGGAGTGAGGCTTGACATAATCTCTAAGGTAGAACTTCCTTATTTTAGGAATTTTGTGTGTTTAGATCATATTAGTGAAGAAAGCTGAGGCTTCTCCTTTCCCCAACATATTTAACAATGGGATAGTCTGGAATGGTTTATGCCTTCAGGTGAAAGATAAACTAGATTTCCTTTACTCTACAAGTCTGTGATAAATTTACTAGTTTCAAAGTTATATTCATACCTCTAAACATAGCACATAAATTTTTCTTATGAAGGAAAATTGAAATTTTTCCTAGTAAAAATATCTATCTTTCCAAAATCCAGGACAATTTTTGCTATAGAAATCTTAAAATTTTGTGTGCTTAATCTGGCTTAATAGCCATAGTACAATTCATCATTTTTCATCAAATATCACTACAGTAATAAAACTTTTGTTAGAATTTGATATAAGAATATATTTGCATGGTCTGCCTATTCAAAACATTTGCCATGAAATATATGTGTAATATTTAGTAGTATGAATATATAGTCATGTAATGTTATTCTTAGCTGAAAGGGAATCCTTTCAAAGCCAAAGCTCATCCCATCAAATCTTCAGAGTTATGTAAGGATATCACTCAGCATTTATGCTTCATATTTTTAAACACAGTTACTCTGTTTAGATAACCTAACATGCCATAACCAAAGCAATCTCTTCTTAATTTATGGTGAATCCCAATTTTAATCATGTCTTTCTCCCCTAGACTACATGCTAGTTATAAGTCACTCTAAAGACAGTTTTAAAATGTGAACAAATCTTATATGACACTATCACCATTCATCGTCTTAAATCAAAAGCATTCTTATATTTTTTCAGTGGGACCTAGGAAATTTGAGAATTTTAACAAGTACATGGCATGAAAAATTGCAGAAAAGGCAACTCTTTTTTTGAAGGGAGAAATGCTGTGAAAAAATCAGCCACATTGGCCACCATGATTATTGAATACCTTTATCAAGTTTGTTCAGAACACTTTATCTTAGCCTTTATAGCATTCTTGTAAAGTGGGCCGCATTCTAAACACCAGGAAATAGAAAGCATATAACTTGGAGTAGTATATTTGGTAGAAAATTAAGTTTATTTGATAAATTGAATTGAATTTCCAGGATAAATGAATTCCAGCTAACTAGCTTGCCATAAAGAGGTATTAAATGAAGTCATAGAAAGTGATGGAAATTTCAGAAAACCACTTTCATTCTCTTCTGCCATGCTTATTTATATCATCTTCCCACTTATTTTATTTTAATTGTGATTTTCCTTCTCAATTCTAACAAAACATAGTTTCCAAGTACACAGTAGAACAACAACAAAAAGATTATACATAACCCCATGAACCTACTACTCACTTTAAAAAAGGTACAATAAATCCCACATTTGACTTTCAAAACTGTCTTATTTGTCTGTGCTTCCTTCTGTGCTCTTCTGTGTTTAAAAAAAATGGTTTCAATGACTCTCTTTTTTAAAAAAGAATTGTTGTTGTTAAAATATCCTGATTGTAAAAATATTAAAAAAAGAAAAAAAACCTTGTAGCAAATACATGTAGTTAATCAAAATTAATCCATATAGTAGTCTTGCTCCTCCCCCCCCCCCAATTTATTTCTCTTTTGTTCACTTTGAGTCCTAAACTTTTCTGTTAGAAGGTGGAAATACTTTGCAGACTCATGTTTCCACAACCCAGCTAGCAGCTTCTGTGCGGGTGAAAGGTCCACCCACAGCCAGCATCCAGAAAGCTGCCAACAGCACAGGTTCTTTTGATCTGCTTAACTAAGGAAAGCAAGGTGAAGGGGTTTGACAAGCTTACTTTAATTCAGCATACAAATATCATTCACTTAGTTCAGGGAGAAAAGCCAGCACCCTGAACTTCAGAGCAAATTACAAACAAAGTACAAATATCAACAGACAGACCCAATACAGATTCATAGTTGCCAACATCTAGATTCAGCCCCGAGAGCTCAGAACAAGGGCTGGTCCAGAGTCACATGAGTCACATGAGCCACCACGGCTGAGGCAAAGAGCTCCAAGGAAGAGGAGGCCAAGCCCTAGGTTTATATCTTTTTCAGCTTCAGGGTGAGTCACAATTCGACTCACCCACATGACCTAGAATCTTCACAAAGAGGGAGACTTAAACCCATGTGGTCTAAAAGCCTTTGCTGTCCCAGACATGTAAACTAGGCCCTCCCTGGAGTTAGTCCCACCTTGGGCCCCACCTTAGTGGCCAATCCACACCCACATAGGTTTTACACCTAATAGGGGTTTGGGCCTGGGGCTTAGCACTTAGCAATACTCAATGAAATACACTGAATTACTCAAAACAAACAAAAGCCAAACTCTTCAAGGGCACTTGTTGAACTAAGTGCTAAGGAGCCCATTTTGCTTACCAACACAACTCATTGCATTGGTAAAGACTTTTTTTGTTGTTTTTTCAAAGTTTTTTTTTTATCTTTACAATATTTTGTCCTTGTCTTTTATCTCCACCACAATTTATCCAGCCATTACCCAAATGATAATCACCTTCTTAATTTCTAGTTCTTTTCTTTTTTCCCCTTCCCTTACTTTCTCTTTCCTTTCCCTCTTCTCAAATTCTCTCCTTAACTTTCTCCTCCTCTCTCTTATCCTCCCTTTCCTTTCCATTTTCTTCTCTTTCATATTTGTTTTGTTTGTGACTTTTCTCTCCCTATTTAAATCTGTTCCACTTCCCACCCCCATTTCCACTTGTTTCTCTACTGGTTTTGATGTATTCTATACTGAGTGTATGTGCGCCCTTTGTCCATTTCACATAAGAGCAAGCTTTGATTAATGCCTGTCCACCCACTCTTTGTCCATGTTGGTATACTCTTAATTTACCCCAATCATAAGAAATACCAATTTTTACTCCCTTTCTTCACTAGGATACTCTTTTTATCTTCCGTTTTCCCTCTTCAAACATTTCAAACAGAATCAATCCTCCTTTAGTTCTTCTGTTAATCTTACTTATTTCCCTCAGTACCCTTTGAAGATATTAAGATTGTAAAGTGACCTTTCCCCTCCCCCTTTTCCAACTATTATAATATTAGTGATACATCATCATATAATTTCTTTCAATTGCTCAAATAAATTTATTTGTCTAGGTGTCTCTTGACTTTTGGCTTTGTATTTCAAAATTCCTACTCAGCTCTGGTCTTTTCATCATAAATGCTTTAAAATTCTTTAAAAATTCACTTTTTTTCCATTTAGGTTTATACTCAACTTTGCAGGATGAATTGCTCTTGATTAGAATCCTATATATTTTGCTTTTTAAAATATTGTGTTCTCAGATCTCTCATGTATAGCATAATCTATCAGGTCTTGTGTGATTCTAACTCTAGTTCTTAGGTATCCTAATTCCTTCTTTCTATATACTTGTAGTATTTTTTCTTTAACCCAAGAGCTATGGACTTCAGCTGTGTCATCTCTGAGACTTTTGTTCTGAGGGTTTCTTTCAGGAGGTAATTGGTGTATTCTTTCTATCTTTACTGTGTTCTCTGGTTGTAATAAATCTAGACACTTTTCATTATTTTCTTGAAATAAAATGTCCAGGTTTTTTTTTCAACATTTTTCAGGGAGTCTAATGATTCTTAAAATGTCTTGCTTTGACATGCTTTCCAGATCGATTGCTTTGATATCAGATATCTTGCAATTTCTTTTATTTTTTTCAACATTTTTATTTTTTCAAGTATTTGTTAGTTTCATTAATTTCTGTTTGGTCTATGTTAGTTTTCAGAGAGTCCTTCATTATGTTAGCCATTTTTCTTCTAAGCTAGTTATTCTCCTTTCAATTTTTCTTCCAGAATTTTTTTTTAAAGTTTCTTATTTCATTTTTTTGGCAAATATTCATGTAATCCTTCTGGAGAATACATTTTTCCCATTTTTCTGCTCGCACTCATTACAGTTATTCTCTCCTTATTTGGAGCATGGTGGTAGAAGTCACTAGGATTTCAAAAAAAATTTTTTATACTGATCAGTGTCTTTGGTTTACTCATCTCTCCGGCTTTTGTTCGTGAATTCGGGCTTTGTGCAAAGACCAGGCCCTGCTTCTGCTCTGTTTCTGGGTGGACTGGTTGACTCTGCATGGCTTTGTTGTGGGTAACCTGGATACCTGAAATGACCTTCAGCTCCTGCGGTCATGTCCCTCTATATTTTTGAGGTTTAGAACGGTAACTATTCTGGGGCCTATGGCATCTGAGGGTCTAAGGACTTGGTTTCCCTGGACACTTGAGCACTGCCATGCCAAATTGATTTCTGCTATTTTTCGGGGGCTTTCAACAACCCCACTCTGGTGCTTTCTGATCACCCTAGGGTTTTGTGGGGGCCCTTCACTCTTGCTATTTCTGGACACAGAGCCCTGCTGGATATTTCAAATTACTGAAATATTTTCATTACGATAAAGTAGTTAAACCATATAGACACGTAAAGAAGATACCCAATTTGCTTAGTTCCAGTTCAGAAGAATTTTCTTCTAAGTATTTAAAGAAGCAGGATTGGCATCATCTTTGTTCTTTTAATGGTAATGACTATTAAATGCAGTGATTCAAGCAGAGGGTCCCAGAGTGTTTGGCACATTAGAAATGAAGATTATACTGCCTCATAAAAGTGATTATTAGCAGGGAGATGTAACATGTTACTTACACCAGTCAATGAGAAATGGAATGGACTCAGTTGTGTTTTTAAAGAAACTGCCTCAAAGATAGCTACTACCAAGACAGGAATTCTTAACTTTTAAAGGTATAGTTCTGAGTTGTGTTAAATTTTTTTTATCTGTTTTAAACGGTGCTTTGCACTGTGCTGCTATCTATAGACTTATGATTTACCTTAAAACTTAATGATAATATATTTTTATTTAGTAGATATCTCTGGAAAATATATGATGAATTCAAGGCAATTATCATGAAGTACAGATAAGATTGAAGATCACCTAAAAATAGTATTGAGTTAATTTGATTAAAGCCATATATCATGGTATATCTTATTTCTTTGTTACCATTCATAGTTTGACACTTGTGGAGTGAACGGATGCTAATAAATGCATTAGGAAGAATTTCCCTCCTGAGAGCAAATCTAGCTTAGCAAAGTGATATTTAATGTTTTCTATGATATTTATTTAACTAAAATGGCTGGTTAGATGTTAAACAGAACAGAGGTTAATGATCTTTGTCATTGGTATTATAAAAAATTAAAAAAGAATAAAATAGGGTTAATGATGTATGCCATTATTGTTATCACGGAGATTAAAAACATGCAGTTGTCGGCTACATTGAAAAAATGGGCACCAAGCTGTGAGTAATTAGCAAAATTATATTATCTTCTAACCTTATAATTAATTACTTTGTTTAGCTGTAGTATTTTTTTTAAATTCTGGTCTTCAGTGAATTTGTGTAAATATAAAAATCTGTTCATAATTCTACATTAAAGTGACAAAGCAAACTGGTTATCATTTTCCTCGTTTGAGAAGAGACCCAATGGAACATGCAATCAGTACCAAACACATTGAATGGCATACCATATGAATTCCAAATATAGCTAAAACTTGCAAAAGATTATTGCAAGGAAGGGTTAAGTGACTTTTGAGGCCTGCTAAATTTCCCCTATATTTCTGACTCTCCCTATCAGACTCGATAGTTCTATGACCTTCAATCTTAAATGCCATTTCTTATTCCAGTATTTCTTTGTCATGTGGTTATGGCTGTGGAGAATTAAAAAATATGACTTTAATCCACTTATTTCCTTCTTCAGAGCTATATTATTTGTTGGGTCATTCTAGAAAAAAAGGAATTTTATGCATGCATCTATTAAATTTAATCCCCCAAAGTCCTCTTTTAAATACCTACTATGTATAAATCACAGTGCTACATTAATAGGGACACAAAGACAGCCCTGTCCCTTGCCCCTGGCAGATTTCTGTCTAACATACCCTATTTTAAATTATTTTCTAATACTGGGGGAATTTTGGAGTTGACTCTGAGTGCTTGATAGCTTTGCCAGGTCAATGCAGGCTCTGGCAGGCCACACAAACCTGAAGAGCCTTTAGCTTAGCTAAGTTTGGAAGGTCTCCGTGCCATATGGTTGGCCACTGCATAGAATGTTTGTTGTTTGGATCTCTTGTGAGAGCCTATGCTATATGCAGATGACAGAGAGTTAGCCTCTGAATCGGGGAAGATCTGGAGTCAAGTCTTACCTTTTGCATATACTGGCTGGGTGACCCTTCAACACTGGAGGCCTTTGAAAGAGTGCTGAGTGACCATTTATTTGGAATGTTTCAGGAATGGTCAGGACTGTTTGATTTCTTAGTTCCCTTCTATTTTCAAGATTCTAGCTAATGAACAAATAATTATAAGATACTTTAGATGTAAAGTCCTATTTTAAGTTCTGTTAGAGACAATAAAATAGAAAATATTATTGTTTCACTCAAGAAGCTTACATTCTCATTGGAGACACAAAATATATAACTGTGCCTCAGTTTCTTTATCTGCAATATTGGGGGAGGGGTGGACTCAATAGCCTCTAATAGCCTTTGGCTCTAAATCTATGTCTCTATGTACAAGAAAATAAACCTTGTAATACAAGGTAGTCTAACATCATTGGCAAATTCCTAGTAGAGTCAATAAAAGCTATGAATATTCAACAACACTATTTTATAGATCATAGGACCATACACACATATGTGTGCATATATTCATACATATATGCATATATATACATATTCATATAATGAATTAACTGAAGGGAAGTGTCAATCTTCTTAGAGATTTTTGACAGTCCAAGAGTCTGATAGGAAAGAGGAATTTTGATTATCTCAGGAATTATACATAATGGAGATTATAAACATTAGAAAAATCGCTTCCATAATGTAAATAAAACCAGCAATATAATAAATTTTCTCAAGAAAAGAGGTAAAAGAGGCTTGATGGTTTAAATAGTGCTTTACAATTTCATATGCAATTCCTGTCTCTTTTTTTCATTGCACACAGAAATGTTCATGGCAATTGTTGTGTTAAGCACAGAATAACAAAAAATGGATAAAATTATTAAATGTATAAAAATACATTAAAAGAAGAAATAGAGGCGCATCTTCAAATATGGTTTGTTTTTCTCAGAACAATGGGTATCTCAAGGGGGACATAATCTTTGAACAGCTAACAGCAGGATTCCTTATGACCTTTCACTGAGGGCAAATGAAAAAAGAGGGAGTGGATTGTATGTGTGTATGTCTGTGTGGGTGCTGTGTGCAATACCATACCTGTTCGTGTTTCTTGAGATCCTGTTCTGATCAACTGAGGCATAAGGAAGATAAGAACCAAAGCGATATATCATCTGCCTACTACCCTCAGTTAGTCAGTGGACAGAAGTGTATCAATATAGCTGGGAGCATCATCAGGATTCTGAGCATGTGGAGGGCAGACAGGCATGAGATGTGAGCATGTTAATTGTCCTCTTCCAAAGGTCAGTCTGCTTCAGTGGTGGTGTGAGTCTGGATCCAGGGATGTTCCCTAAACATCTTCAGTTCACTTATTCTGATGTCACCAGCAGAATCTCATAATCTATGGTGACATTGGAAGATTTCAATAAAATTATAGCAGAATTTTTGGCAGAAGGAAAGAGATTTTTGCTCCATTCCTATAGAAACAAATCTATTAAGAAGGCTGACATTTCTTTGTTCTATTTTAGTTTTAGTCTTTTTGCACCCCCTCCCCCTTCCTGTAACCACCCATAGGCATTTGTTTATTGTTTTGCTTTTCAAAAGAAAAGCTCTTCCTTTGGAAAATAAACTGCAACATTCAGGAAATTTCTTATAGAGAGCTCCAGGCAATATTGGCTGTATAATTGGTGTTTGGAAAAGAGAATGGTTCACCACTGATATACAATTCTCTGTTGGAGAGTCAACAAATTCAATTCAATTCAATAAACATTTATTAAGCAGCTACTATTTGCAAGGCATTCTGCTAGGTGCTGGAGATACACAAACAAAAATAGACGCAGTCTATGCCTTCTAGGAATGGAGTCTAATGGATGGGGGTGGGGTGGGGAAGTTAGCAAGCAAGTATAACCTGAGGTAGAATACAAAGGCAAAGGAGACCTCTGGAAAAAAAGTGGTATTAAAAAAAACTTTTGAGGAGGTAGAAAACTAGCTTTTAGCTGGAGTAGTCATGGGAAACTTTGTGGAAGGAGTAGCATTTGAACTGTACCATGAAAGAAGGAAAGGACTTCAATAGCAGAAATGTGGAGGGGCATTCCTTCTAGGAACGGGAAATTACTGGTATGACTACACAAAAATGTAAAACAAAGTTGGGGAATAACTAGTGGACTCATTTGTTAGGAACATAGATTTTGGAGGATCTTAAATGCCAGAGGAAAGAGTTTATATTATTTTATTTTATAGGCGATAGGGGACAACTGAAGGGTTTTAAAATGAAGTGTTACAAGATCAGACATGCCTTGGGAAGATTAATTTCGTATTTGCATGGAAGATGGACTGGAAGGAGGAAGAGACTGGCATTAATGAGGCCTATTAAGAGGCTATTGTAATAGTAAGGGTGATAGATGAGGAGGGCTCAAGTTAGGGAGGTGATCATATGAATGGAGTGGAAGGGACAGATGCAAGATATATTGTAGAATTAGAATGGACATAGATGAAAGGTAGGGATATATATTCTCATTTCTACCTTGAAATTAAGGTGCCAGTGGAATATTCAAATGGAGAAGTCCAATAAAGGTAGGGCCAGGACTCAAGCTATATATAGCTAATCTTCCTTTCTTAACCTCATTCTAATACATACATACATACATCTATACATACATGTGTGTGTATATGTGTGAAACTAGTCCTCATTTCTTTCTTGAGTTCTAGCCCTACCTTTTCTGCTTTCTCTTGGCCATCTCCACTTGAATATTCCAAAGGCACCTTAATTGCAATATATCCAAAACTGAACTTCTCGTCTCTCCCCACATCTTCTCTTTTCTTTCTATATTTCCAATTGAAATTAATGGTCTCAGCATCATTACAGTCACAGGGGATCAAAATCATGTAGTTATCTTTGAATCTTGCCTTTTTCTCACACCTGTCCCTCTTCTCTATTCATATGATCACTTCACTAACTTAAGTCCTTGTCATCTCTTATTCATACTATCATAATAGCCTCTTAATAGGTTTCCCTAATGCAGATCTCTCCCTCTATCCAGTCCATTCTCCACATAAATGTCAAACTAATCTTCCCAATGCATGTCTGACCATGCAACTCCTTATTTTAAAAACCTTTAGTTTTCCTGCATTGCCTATAGAAGTAAATAATACAAACTCTTTAGCTTGGCATTTAGATCCTCCAAAATCTATCTCCATTCTACCTTTCCAGACCTATTTCACATTGATCCCTTTCATGAATGCTCTGTTCCTGCCAAATGGGTCCACTAGCTGTTCCCCAACTTTGTCTTTCATTTTTATGCATTCATACGAGTCATTTCACATTCCTAGAAGGAATTCTCCCCCATATTTGCTTATTAGAGTCCTTTTCTCCTTTCATGGTACGCACCATGAAAAGTACAATTGCTTTCACAAAGTTTTCCAGGACTACTACAACTAAAAGCTAGCTTTTTACCTCCTTAAAAGTTGTTTTAAACAATATTTTGGCTACAGATTTCCTTTGCCATTATGCTCTACCTCATGTCATGCTTCCTTGCTACCTTTCTATCCTTTCCCCGTTAGACTATTTCTAGAAGGCACAGACTGTGTGGTATATTTTTATTTGTGCATCTCTAGCGCCTATCAGAATGCATTGCAAACAGTAGCTGCATAATAAATGTTTATTGAATTGAATTTGTTCACTCTTAAACAGGGAATTCTAATTAAGCAGCTAAGCCAAAGCTCTTTCCATTGGGTCACAGTGCCCATTAAGAAGGAGAGCAATGATTGGCTCAGGGATTCTTAGCTTTATTGTGTATGTTTTGGACCACTTCTCTGAATAATATTTTAAATGCATAAAACAAATTACATAAAAATACAAAAGAAACTAAATATGTAAAATAAAGTTATCAATTTTTTTAAGTTCACAAACTCCAGGTTAAGACAACGTGGTTTAACTGCTTAAAATGCCTTCCTTATTAAGCAAGAGATCCAAGGTTCAAATCACAGCTAGGTCATCCCTGACTTCTTTCTCCTATACAGTTACTGATGCTAATATCATAAGAATATTAGAACAATTATTTCCATGCAGATTACTGCTGAATACAGACATACATCTCATGTATAGACAAGTAGTAGGAAATGATGAGAGCCTTTTGAACTCAGAGTTAATAGCACTTTTCTGAGAGAATATTTGACATTCAAAGCAGTAAGAAATTTAAAGAATTCTCATTAACCACTATAGAATATCTACTGTGTATCAAAAGTCTTCTAGAAGCCTTTCAATACTGTTTTCTATCCTTGGTTACTTAAAATAATTCACTTGAAGGCATTTTTATTCTGTAAGAAGCCATATTTCCATATGTAGGCATACCAGATTGAATATTATCCATTCAACATGGCACCCTTGTATTTAGTGATGTTTATAAAGTGGTTAAGATCTAATTCATTGAAACAGTTAACAGAACTCTGAATTAAGAACAAATAATTTTTTATGGGTTGGCATTTCAATGTAAAAAAAATCATTATGTAGGGTAGATTCAAGTTGGTGGATTAGGGGCAGCCACCCAGCTGAACTCTACCAACATCCCCCTCCAACACCTTTAAAAATGCCTCAAGTCAACTTTTGGAGTAGCAGAACCAACAAAATGTCAGGGTCAAACATTTTTCTGGCCTAAAAATATTTAAGAGGTTGTCAGGCAAAATTCACAACATGGAGGTAGAGACCTTTCTAGAGTTCACACATGCAGCAATTAGCATGGCAGCAGTAGCAGCAGTAGCAGCAATAGCTTTGGGGGCTCTCAGTCCAGAGATGTCAAGGGGCTCAGACAATTGGTTGTAAAGAGATTATAGGGGCCCCTTTGCTGACACTGAGTAGAATTGGCACTGGTTGGCAAGTCTATTGCCCATATGCAATTTTGGTTGCAGTTCCAGGCAGAGGGGAGTACTGGTGGTCAGTCACAAGGGAGCAGGGGCCCTGGTAAGAACTGCAAGACAAAGAGGAATGTTCCTGGCTGAAGACTAGAGCTCAAGAGGCCAATGAGCATGCCTACCCCTAAATCACACCACTTTGGAAGCATTGAAAACTTATCAATCACCATAACTAATTCTGAAAATAGCAGCACAAAAAAAGCCTGAAGTTTGGGACTGTGCCTCCCACCCACCAGGTAAGCAAAGCCCAATTTTAACATAAAAATTAAAGTCAAGGGGGCGGAGCCAAGATGGACGCATGAAAACAGCGTCTTGCTGGAGCTCTCTCACAAGTTCTGTTGGATTCCTATAAAAAAAGTGAATCTGAGCAGATTTGAGAGAGTTAGAAATTGCGAGCACTCTGACTGGGG
>JAQQSZ010011991.1:0-12116 GCA_028646595.1 Phalanger gymnotis | reverse complement strand
GGGGTCTAACATGCTCTCTATATCTGTCTCAGGATTTCAGAGCATCTGGCTGCCACATTCACCTCCTTGGCTCCAGTCCTTTGTGAATGGAGTAGGTATTCTCACAATAGACTAAGATTTCAGTTTGTATCATCAAAACAATGATTGTGATGTAAGTTGTGGAGTCATTTTAGTTGTGTATGACTCTTCATGACCCCATTTGGCATTTACTTTGCAATGATATTGGCATGGTTTGTCATTTCCTTCTCCAGCTCATTTTACAGATGAGAAAACTGAGGCAAACAGATTTGAACTCATGAAAATGAGTCTTCCTGACTCCAGGCATGGCACTGTGTTCACTGACTTACCTAAACTGCTTATAACCTACCCTGCATCCAAATCAGATAAAACTATTCTCTTTTGTTGCCTTTCACTGCCTTTCATTCAAGGTCATTTACAAAAAGTATACAAGTTTGTTTATTATTGAAGACATAAATCAAAGGAGGATGATATCAACACATTTAGCATATGCTTTGCTAACCCTCTTCTCTAGTTCCTGCATCAAGCACTTTCTCACCCCATCTGTGTCACGAGGTAAGCAGAACAAAGCCCCTAAAGATCAACTCTTCTTTCTCCCAACCATGATAGATTTTAGGTACTTCTTCAGGACTTTGTACACAAAGTTCCCTAAAGGGAATCAAGTATTTTTCTGGAATCTTCTAGAGACTCCAGAATATATGGGTGGTGTATAAATGGTACTTTAGCCATTATGATTCAAATATCAGCAAATTCCACTCTGGGACTTATAGAATAAATGGAGTTTCAGTTTTTTTGTTTTTTTTTTTTTGTCTTTAGTTGCAACTACTTTTCAAGATAATAGTCAGCATTAGCAGGAAAGCATTTGCTTCTTAATTATCTAATTAATAATTCCATTTATCATCCCACATGGTATTTGTGCTAAGTGGCAGAGCAGTTTGAGCAGAGTTTGATGACTCATTTTAGAGACATATAATTACTGTGGTGCAGTTCTCTTTGAAAATCCTTTTCAGTGGTCATATTTTTTAAAAATTCACCTGCTGATCCTGACCAATGCTGATAAGATGCTACTGTTTCGTATTTTATATTCTATCAATTTAATTTACCTCCAGGAAGAGTTAATATTACCCTACCTTTGATAGGGAACTTGTATGAAAGTGGCATGCATTAATAATCTATCTTACTCTACTATTCAATATAACAATAAACAGTCATCATTATGTGGTAGATTCTTTGACTTTATATAGGATAGAATTTTTACACTCTTTATATGGTTGTGCTTCTAAACTATTTAGGGATTGCAATGAGTTTATGCACAGTTTATTGGAAGTACCCAGAAGGAAAGAAGTAGTTCTGAATCTTCCAATCAAACCATTGCAACATTGATCTTAATTCACCAGTTACTCTATAATTCTAATACCTTATTGCTTATTTATTAAAATTCACATTTGGCATAATACTGTGTTATAATTTCCTTTTTCCTACATTGAGTCGGGCTTATTGGTTTTGGAATATAATTGCTACTATATGGAATTGGAATTATTGCTCCTGGGACTGGATTCTCTTGTGTCTAAATAAGTGTTATACTCCCTCTGCCTTCTATCTAGAGAATTTCTTATACTTCTAGTTTCCAAACCATTCAGGCAAATTCATGGCCATCATTGAGGTCAGGAATCTTGCCTTATTGCTATAACTCTCCATGCTAAGTATTTTCTCTTCCCAAGAAGAGACGTATGCCATTCAGCTGCCTCACATCACTCAGAGCTTTGTCATAGTTTTCAAAAGCCATAATCATATAATGAGGAGCAGCACTAGAACATAAAATACATTCAATCTTTTCATCCACTTTCAGGTTGGAGAAAACTGTCTTCATCATAGTATAATAGAAAACAATATTGAGCAGAGGACTGCCTCTCATTACTACTAGCATGAAATTGGTCAAGTTACTTAAAATCTCTAAGGATCCACTTCCTTATCTGTAAAATGAAAGGGCTGACTAGATGAATTCCAAGGTTTCCCCTTCATTCTATGATCCATATCCTGCCTTAAATCTTCAAATATTTGAAATAGAGATCCATTCAAGTACACAGCTTGAACTTACCATTGATATGTATTCAACATGAAAACATCTGATGTGACTGTTCTGGGCTTCTACAGTTTAACCCCAACCCCCCCCAAATGAAAACAAAAACTGGTTCACACTTTTCTCTTCCACCTAGTTAACTGATCAATCTCTGTTTTGACACAGACAACATAGCTCTCTACTGCAGAAGACTAGCCATAAGAGAAGGTGCTGAATTTCTTTATAGACTAGAACTAATCATTTATCCTAAGCAGCTTTGAGGTCTCTTCCATTCAGCTATAGACCCATCATAATTCCAGGTTTTTAACATTAGATTAAAAAAAACATTTGACTTACATTTTGAGGATTTTTAAATTAGGCAAAAGTTTTTAGGTCCACAATTGTTGGTTTATGAGAAAACATATGTGTTATGACTTGAAGGGCTATTAAATATATCAAGCACTTGCCTACTAGAGTGTCTAGATTGAATGTCAGTATTTCTTAAGGTCTATTTAAAATGGTCTGATATATTTCATTATCTGGCAGAGTAACATGTTACCTAGCCAATATTAGTTTATCTCATTAAAATTAACATTACTATCCACAGTCATAGAATGGATCATGTAATTACTCAATTAGCATCTTACTGTGTTAGAGCCAGAAGAGATCTTAAAGGTCATCAAACTCTATTTCCCTCATTTTATATCAGTGAGACAATGAGCCCAGAGATACTCTGTGACTCATCTGGAAAGATGTAACTGTTCATGATAAACCTGAGACTAGAACCCACATCCTTAAACCTCTTAGCCCAGTATTTTTTTTGACAAGTATTAAGTTTTGATGGGAAGTAACAAAGGGTCCTCTCATAGGCCAATAGGATTCTTCAATGTGGGATTTAAATAGCAAAGGAATAGTAACATGAGGACACTGAATCCTTCTGTCAGAGATAGGAGCATCATAAAAAAAAGAGAAAGAAACAAGAAAAAGAGGGAATGAGGGAGCTGAAGATATACCATTTCATAATCCCCTCCCCTCATCCTCCACTGACAAACCATGCACCCATATTTTTTTAATTAAACTGATAATTTGAGTATGAGATTCTTGTACCTTGTTGTTATTGGGTTTTTTTGAGGGGAGGATTTATTTATTTAAGCTCATCTAATCTATTTTGAGCATTAAAGGTTTAAGTTTCCATTCACATATGTAGGTGATATAAAAACTCTGTTCTTCCTGTTAGCAAAAGTTTCCTGTCTAATTTCCAAAGGATAAAATTAACAACATAGCCATAAGGACCTTTGGATGCTAATCAACAATATGTTCTGTATTTTGGTGGTGAAAAGGGGAGGATCTGAGGATGTAAATCTGAATTCCTAAAGGAATTTATTTCCTGGAGAATAAAATCTGATGTCTTTGCATTTATAACTTGGATTTTAGATGAAACAAAAGTTATAGTACTTTAGGGAATAAAGGAGAGTTGGGAGTGATAGCAATATTAACAAGAAAACTGTTTATAATCAAATGGAAACTGGTTCTATTTCCCATGACCATTAATATAAACAGCTGGTTTCTGACTGGTAAATATTTCCAGATGCTGAAGTATGAAGGGCTAATGTGGAACTGTATTAACCAACAGATGGCATTTTTTTCCTCCTGTGATTTTGCCATTCCATATGCTTTAGATCCATCCCATGATTGTCTCTCTCTGCATATCCCCAAACAAAAGACCTCCTTGTAGCACTTTGTGGTGTGTCTGTGTGTGTATGTGTCTGTGTGCACATGGGTGCACACATGTATCTGTGTCTGTCAATCAATGACTCAGTCAATAAACACTTATTAAGCAGCTATAATGTGATAGGCACTGTGATAAGCGTTGGCACTACAAAGAAAGTGAACAGATAGTCCCCTTCTTAAGGAGCTCACAGACTAATGGGGTGAGACAACATGCCAACTGTAATGACTGAAGACAAAGCAAAAGTGATGGAAGAGTGATGCGTGTGTGTATGTGTATGTGTGTGTGTGTGTGTGTGTGTGTGTGTGTGTGTGTAATAGTCATTGTTAGTGACATTTGGCTGCATGCAGACACACTTTCCTTAAAGACCAACTTGAGACTTGAAGTGTCATTTCATATAATCTTTTAGGGACTTACTTTGACATGTAATTCTTATGTATTCATGTTATATGTGTTTTGACACTCGTGGTCTTAAAAGCACCCATACAGCCATTTGTAAAGCAACATGACTTTTTTTGGCAGCTGGAAGCCTTAGCATACACTATGCCTTTTGCATGGCCATAAGAATTCTTGTTCTCTCTCTAGCTTTCTGCTGCTGTCTCTCTGTCTCTGTCTGTCTTTCTCTGTCTCTGTCTATCTGTTAATCTTTTCCCATATACATACACATATAGCATTAAATACATATTACATATAAATAGATATGTATATGTTTACGTAAACAAATATACAAATATAGATTAAAAATTATTGATATGCTAATGAAATGATACTATGTCTGTAAGTAGAAAAGAAAGAATATTCAGGGAAAAATAGGGATTGACCTAGCCTGTGACCTCTGAGTTTGTAAAAAAAAAAACACTGAGTAAGAATTCCTGAATTTCATATTCCCAAAGAGATTTGAGGTATAATCTAGTCTATATTTAAACATACTTAAAAATACTTAAGCAATAATTTCATGTATAACTTGACTTTGCTTGAAGGTCTCCTTCGAGATGGGACACTACCTCAACAGGCAAATATTTTCACTCATAAATAATGCTAATTCCTAGGAATACTTTCCTTTTATCAAGCCTAAACTAAAACCATCCTTTGGGCCTTTATTGAAACAGCTATCTGGATATCAAGAGTTGAATATCTTCTGACACTTTTGTTAATTGGTGGAAGTAGAGATCTACAATCAACAAATTATTATTGAATTTCTTATTAGTGATCAACCAATTTTTGTTCAATACATGGTCTTTACAGGTTGTGAACTAGATATCATTTGGAAATTCAATTTTATTTTAAAGCTTCAATTTATGGAATGAAGGCATAAACTAGTAGATACAACCCTAGTCTAGATACTTAAAGAGACCTATAGTATAATAACATACTTCCATTCTTAGAAATGTATCCATGGTTATAGCCTCAATGTTCCATATCCTTTGGTATGTTTTTCAAATGAATCATAACAAAGATCACTGAAATTAGAAGCATAACTCAATTATTCTATTGTACAAATTTATGATACTGTCAAAAACTATAACCTGAACCCCAGAGTCAATTTTGTGGCATGGGAGTAGAGTCAATGATTTGGGTAAATATCAACTTATCTTCAAAATGGCTTATTACAGACATGAAGAAAAATGTTGCCAACTTTATATTCCAAAAACTCTAAGTATTCAAAAATCAGACAAAGAAATTATGGTAAGTAGTAATGATTACAAGATATTTAAAAATCCATGATAGGGGTGGTAGTAGTGGAACCAAGATGGTGGAGAAAAGGCAGATATTCCCCTAAGCTTTTCCAAATTGCCCTATAAACAATATAAAGATAACACCTCAAAACAAATTGTAGAGCAGCATAGCCAACAAAAGGATGGGATTATTTTCTAGCTCAAGGCAACTCAGAAGGTTGTTAGGAAAAATCTATCTCACTGTTTCTGAGAGTGGAGCACAATTCATTGTAGGCCATGTTCTAGTAAGGCAGCAGCAGGCCCTTGGAACTACTAAGTCAGATGGTTTTTGGAGGTGAATTTCAGCCCACATAATATAAGGGAATCAGACAAGTAGTCAAAAAAGTTTACAGGGAATCCCTTGTTAGCACTAGGAAGAAATGTTTGTTGCATTAACTACATATAGTTCCAGGTCACAGGTCCAGGGCAGAAAAGATTGTTTGTGGTCACTCATGGACCACAGCACAGGCCAAGAAAGCAGTGAGGACTCCTCTCCTTAAATAAGACTGCTTTCAAAAAACTGAGAACATACCAACTCCAAGAACTATGTCTAAAAACAGTAGGAAGAAAAGTCTGAAGCTTGGGACAGTGCCCCCTCCATCCAAGGTTCACTGTCAAACTTTAATACAAAAAGTACATGGTGTTTGCCTCATGTATCTTGGATTTATTCTAATGGCATGCAATGAATTCTATCAATTAAATAAGCAGGGGACATACTGGAAATCTTATCTGTGCTTCTCTGTATGAAAGATGATTGTATAAATGAGTAATTTGCCATATTTGGGCTGTCATTTTTAATGTGGAAATGGATGGTTTTCCAGGAATCTAATATTCTCTTGGTTTCTTCTATATAATGTAATTATGTTTAAATTACTAATTATTGGGTAAAAATTATCATTGACTTATTTTGTCTTTTAAAAAAAGAAGCAAACAGACTTCAATAGGAGAATGTTTATTTGGGATATGCTTTGAGAATTGTTATAAGCCTCATTTCTCATGAATGGGAAACTTGGAATAATTTAGAGAATCTTCATTCATCTTAATTGCCAAGATCTTAATGTCATTTTATTATCTGTTGTATCATGTAACAATTTCCAAAATGGTTTTAAAATGTCTAGGTGATGCAAGGAAGTTTTTGCTGCTGTTGTTTTTATTTATTTATTTAGAAGTGAATCAGAAAGCTAGAGACAAAATAATATTTATCAGAAGTAGAATTTCGTTTCCTAGGAAGATTATAGCACCATTGAAAAGAAAAAGGGATCAAGAATTTTTGTATTGCAACAGAAATGACAGAAACAAATTAAAGCAATTCATGATATTTACAAATTTAATAGTCATCTAAAGTACATCTGGGAGAATCTTACCAAGTTTTCAAAATTTTCTTAAAATCAGTTTTCTTCATTCAATAAATACAGCTTTAGACAGCTGTATAATAAACTCCCATTACTCAGGGGCTTTCCATCGTGGTATCACTTTTTGGAAATTTCACTGCTCATCACAGAGAGTAGATCAGAGAGAAGAGGTAAAATTCAAATCTATCAATTTTGTTACTTGTTATTAGCTTTGATAAAATATTTGGTCACAAGGGAAATGGAAATAATTGGCCAATCTGATAGTTTTCAGATTTTTCTATGGGTTTAATTAGCCTGCACTTCCCTGTCACCTTCAACTAGTAGTGATAGAATTGACTTTTGAAGGTGGTAGATTTTATCTCTTAAGTGGAATTTCCAATTCATTAAAAATTGTTTTAAAATAAGTTTAGGAAATAATGTTTTATTTATAACAAACCTAAAAAAATACTTTTCAGTCTTATTCCTTTCAATGCTAAGCATGTAATTGGACTAAATTTTTTCTACCTGTGGTTGCTTATCTGCACAAGAAAATTCGAGCATCTGTTGTTTATAATGTAGATATTTTTGATTTACCAAGCACTTTTAAATGAATGTTATTAATTCTATGTAAAACATTTTCATTTTTTGGCATCATATTTTTCATCATCTTTACCCATAAAACAGTTTCTTTTTAAAAATACATTGTATGAAATTGTTTTTTACTTTTACTTCATTAGGACAGGGGAGACTCAATAGATTTTCTGAAATGACATTAACATTTATATTGATAAACAAATTGTGGGACAAAAAATGAAGAGAAATAAAATGTCAAAATTTTATATTTTAGCAATAAACACTAGAGGTGATATAAGTAAGGAGTTAAAAGCATCTTAAAAAAATTCCCTTGCTATTTACATATAGATACCTCCATTTTTTTTGTCTTTTTTTGGGGACACAGAGAAACAAGAAAACAGAGAATGTACCTGAAAACCTTTAATCAATCTGTTTGTGACTGAAAAAAAAATTATTTCCTTCTTTGCAGTTTTCTAGATCTATATTCTCAACTCTTCTAAGCCTACGACTTTTTTGTAAGTTTTGACTACATTATGTGGTGAAACCATTTGCAGCTATAAACATAAAGCCATGTTCAATTATAAACACTTAATGATTGTACTGGAACTGCATTGGTAATACCTCTAAGTACATTTGTGTTTCAATACTGACCTAGATAACCATTCACCAAAAATGTGAAGTACAAGCAAAGTTAAGATTCTTTCCTCTCTGAAAGTATAAGTGTAAATTATCAGTGAATTAGCTGAAACAACTAAAAATAGTCTCAAAGACTGTATAATGACTCCAATGATCTAATTTATTATACAATAATTCCCCATTTGTTTGGAGGTTTTTGAAGGTGAATCTCAAGCTTAATAATATAACTGGAATTATGTGCAGAATTAACAGCAGAAATAGCTATTGCAAAGTTCATGCACTAGAGTCTGAGAACTTTATCCATTAGGAAAATTCCTTGATCTCTTGGTTAGTCTACTCTATTTTTCCTATAGCTGCAAGAAACTTTGAAAACACACAACATCAATGGTAGATCATTAGTAAGTGCTGAAAAGATGGGACTTTGACAGTTTCTGAAGGACCGAAGACTCAAATAATCCATAGGTAAATGAAGAGAAGGACAGCCATTTTAAGTTGACCACATTTTTCTAAGAATGACCAACGATGGAGAAATGGTATAATGTGTATCAGTGATGAAAAGAATGGAAAAGGAGGCAGGCTGATCATATTGTGAGAGCAGAAGTTATTAGATGAATAGTTAGAGCTTCACTGGTACTACAAAATGTAAAGAGACCAAGAAGAATGATGCAGATCGAGGATAATGATGATGATGAAGAATTCACAAGCATCTATTATGTGCCTACTATGTGTCAATGACTCTGCCTAGATGGTAGGGTTATAAATAAAAAAGTGAGAAAGTTCCTCCCACCAAGGACTTTATATTCTACTAAGGTACTTGTAGATATGATGATAACAACAACTGACCTTTATAGAATCTATTAATACTCTCTTTATATACACCTTTTATATAAAGTTCTTTTTACATGCAACAAATGCAGCTATGCTATACAGTAGACAGAGCTTCAACATGGCCTCAGGAAGGCCTGAATTCAAATCCATCTTCAGACATTTACCACCTGTGTAACCTTTGGTAAATTGCTTAATTTCAATCTGCCTCAGTTTCCTTATCTGTAAAATGGGGACTTTAACTACCTCCCTGAGTTGTTCAGAGTATAAAATAAGATGATATTTGGAAGGTATTTTGAAAACTTTACAATGTTATATGACTACTATCATCAAAGGGAGAAAATTGGGGGTCCACATTGTAAATGTATTGTAAGAACTTTTGAACCTAGTTGATAAATAGTTTTACATGGGAAGGAAAGATAGTTGTGGCAGCTTAAGGCTCCTCCTCTTCTCTCTGCAAGGAATATAGCAGATGTTGGGTTTCCCAGTATGGGCTGTGGAATAGTGCTGTACATTGTAGGATATATCAGGAAAGGACAGTGTTATTGAGGTATTTTTAATGGAGAGAAAAGAAAGAGACCAGAAAGAAGGCCAGAAAGGGACAACTTTCAGACATTGGGGTAGATCTTACTATGTTTTTATGGTATTCTTTCTCACTGAAAGTCTCCAAGCAAGGACTAACTGACCAAATCATATATATTTTGATAAAGATAGAAATAATTTAGGTATAATTTATACTAGACAACTTCTGAAAGCCTTTTCCACTCTGAAATTCTGAGATTTTATAAAATTATTTGATATGTAAGTTCCTATGTCACACAAATTTTTAGTCACACATTTATTTGCAAAATAAGATCAAGTTGTACATGACAGAATACACAAATTAGCAGTTCTTACTAGATCAAGAGGATTAAAAATTTAGGTTCTAAAATTTGCAAGAAGTAAATTCATTATATACATTATCCAAGAAAAACATAATAAGGAAAAAAAAGCTACTTGGACTCCCTTTCTTTCATGTCCTTCAAAGACAAAGAGGAAGAGAGAGAGAGAGAGAGAGAGAGAGAGAGAGAGAGAGAGAGAGAGACACAGAGAGACAGAGAGACAGAGAGAGAGAGAGAGACAGAGAGACAGAGAGACAGAGAGAGACAGAGAGAGGCAGAGGTGAAAGAGAGACAGAGAGGACAGAGATAAAGAGACAGACAAAGAATCAGAGACCAGAGACACAAAGAGAAACCTGGAAGCACCAAAGCCTAAACATTCTGAGTTACTTATGCCAGGGAAAACAATCTCTGAACTGACAGTATTTGGCCAGAGAACTCAGGAGCATGCCACCAGGACAGGACATTATGCTGATTGGGGGGGAGGGGTCCCCTCCACCAAGCCTGAAGAAAAGAACCTAGCATTCAGCAGGGGCTAGTTCTGACCAACCAAAAGTCAGTTGGGGAATAAACAAAGACTGGTGAACAATAAGTTCCTCAGTATGGAAGGGAGCTTAGATAGTTTGAAATCCACCCCCCCCCCCCAAAAAAACACAAACAAACCAATAATCAGATGGGAGGAAGTCAGGAAGATAGAGATAAAGAAAACAAGAGTGGAAAAAAGATTAAAAATACCAAACATATAAAAAAATGGGCAGAGCCAAGATGGCAGACTAAAGTCAGGGACTTGCCTGAGCTCTCCCTCAAATCCTTCCAAATACCTTTAAAAAATGACTCAAAACAAATTCTAGAGCAGCAGAACCCACAAAAGACAGAGTGAAACAAATTTCCAGCACAAGACAACTTGGAAGATCATCAGGAAAGGTCTTGCACCAGGATGAGAGAGGAGTGCAGTCTAGGGGATGCCAAGTCAACACAGACCAGGCCCCTACAGAGCCAAAGCAGTCTTCCAGCATAATGAATCTCTGGTAATAGTGGCAGTTTCCAGACCTCTCAGCCCATAGACACAAAAGACAACTTTTCTAAGTTTTCAGCAGAAAAGGTCTATTTCAGCCAGGTGAAAGTGGAACTCAGTGTAGAGTAGGCTGGGCCAGCACAGCCCTGGTCACAGAAATCCAGGAACAGGCCTTGGGAGTAACTGAATCATCATCATCTGCAGCAGCTGCTGCTTCCTGGAGTTCTCAGCTCACAGACAGTAAGGGGATCAAACAACTGGTCAGAAGGAGATCACAGGGGTTGTTTTGCTAGCACTGAGGCAGGACTCTGTTATTTTGTCCATACTTGGATCTAGGTCCCAGGCAGTCCAGGGTGAGGAGCACTAGCCACAGCAGAGGGGGGACCTTCCTCGAGGGCAGAAAGGAGTGCTTCACTCACAGACCAGAATACAGGCCAGGAGAGGAGTAAACACCTCTCCTTAGATCATACAACCTTGGAAGAATTGAAAACTTACATGTCCCTATCTCTGAAAACAGCTACAGAAACCCTCTGAAACTTCAGACAGTGTTTCACCCTGGAAGCAGAGCCCTACTTTAATAAAGATGTAAAAATCAACTAATAAGCTGGGGAAATGAGCAAACAATGGAAAAAAATAAACAATGAGTATAGAAAGTGACAAGAAAAATAAAATACACACTCAAAAGAAGACAACAAAGTCAAAGACATCCAAAGCCTCCAAGAAAAATATGAATTGGTCTCAGGCCATAGAAGACCTCAAAAAATTTGAAAATCAATAAGAGATAGAGGAAAAATTGGGAAGAAAAATGAAAGTAATCAAGAAATCCATGAAAAATGAGTCAATAGCTTGGTAAAGAAGACAGATAAAATGCTGAAGAAAATAACACCTTAAGATTATTAGGGTAGTTAAAAGGAGAATATGCATACAGAGGGCACAGGTTTGAGTTGAATATGAAGGGATGATATCTAAAAAATAAGAGGTGAGAGAGGAATGTAACGGGGAAAGAGAAAGGGAGAGGTAAAATGGGGTAAGTTATCTCACATAAAAGAGATAAGAAAATGCTTTTGCAGTAGAGGGGAAGAGGAGGATGTTAGGGGAAATGAGTGAACCTTGTCTCATCAGAATTGGCTAAAAGAGGGAATAACATACACACTCATTTGGGTAAAGAAATCTATCATACTTACCCTACAGGAAAGTAGTGGGGGAAGGGGATAAGAGAAGAGGGTTGATAGAAGGGAGGGCAGATTTGGGGAGGGGGTAGTCAGAAACAAAATGCTTTTGAGAAGGGACTGTGAAAAGAGAAAGAAAATATGGGGGAATGGGATGGAGGGAAATAC
>JAQQSZ010011990.1:0-12116 GCA_028646595.1 Phalanger gymnotis | reverse complement strand
GATATATGGATTCTGTGAGGACCAACCCTGACAGACTTTGCTCTTCTCAGCAACACAAGGTACAAAGACAACTCCAAAGGACTCATGATGGAGAGAGCTATCTACATCCAGAGAAAGAACTATGAATATGAATGTAGATTGAGGCACACTTCATGCTAGCTTTTCCTGCCCCCCCCTTTTTTTTCTTTTTCTCTCTTTTGTTTTTGGGTTGGGTTTTTTTTTTGGTCCTGTTTCTTCTTTCTCATGATTCATTTCATTGATCACAATTCTTCTCCATAACTTGACTAGTGTGTAAATTAATTCAACGCAAAGTTATACATGGAAGTTATGTGGGATTCCATGCCATCTTGGGGAGGGAGTGGGGGAGAGAGGGAAGAAAATCTGGAACTCACAATTATGTAGAACCAAGTGTTGTAAACTAAAAATAAAAAAATAAATTTAAAAAAAGATTAAGCAAACCCAACCTAATACTTTTTACACACACAACCAGCCCCGAAAATAGTTGAAGACAGATATAATAGTTTATCCCTCTCCCCAGTCATCTCCTCCCTAGACTAAGCATTCCAATTTCCATGAAGTATGTGGCATGGTTTCCATCTTGATCTCTCAACTTTGAATATGTTCTGAAAACCCTCTGAAGCAAAAGGGATAGTGTATTTGAACTTTCAACATCTTATCTCACCCAAGTCTATAGTTGAAAACATACTGGTAGAATGTAGGCTGTTTTCTTAAATATATATAGATCTTCAGTCAAAAAAATTTGGTTCTAGTTAGTGGCCAATTCTGTTGTTTAACCAAGTTTGAAACTCAATGTATTTTCTATAGTAATATGAAATAATTTGCCTTGTAGGCTTATGCTGCTAAGCCACCTCATCCACTCACTTTGTGGATGCCATTACGCAAATAGTTAGATCTTTCTGTCCCTCAGGTTCCTCCTCTGTGAAGGAAAAAATTAAACATGTCCTAAATTCCTTATGAGATTGTTTGTAGGCAATGACTGTAAGAATGCTTTGGAAAGTTTTGATTTTAGTTGTTTGGTATCTTTTTTTTAAATGTTATTAATGTAGCGCAGTCCTGATGAGGAAACTCCTTCCAACAGCAGAGATTGGTGATAGTTCTTCATTGTATTGACGTCAAGAGTTGCCTGTAGTACTAAGCGATTAAGGGACTTGCCCAGGGTCACAGTCAGTGTGAGTCAGAGATATGGCTTCAACTCCAAACTTTGTCTCTGAGGGTGACTCTAGCCACTTGAGCATGCTGCCTATTTTAAAAGTTAGCCTGAAGTTAAAAACCATTGTAAGGCTTATCATCATCACTGTTCTGATGCTTGACACTCCATGCAGAGGAAATTGAGTGACACAGGAGAGTGGCTGACATGAGGTCATCTCCCTATTGTAGTGATCGAGGCCTGACAGAGACAGCAGAAGCAGGAAGATGCTTCTGGAAAGAATGGAAGGTGAGCATTCAGCCTAGAATGATGTTAGCCTGACTATAGGGGTGGCCAGAGGTGTCTGCAAATCAGCCAGACCACTTGGGGCTGAATCATTCCTCATAGTGGTAGGGTGGGGGAAGGGCTGGGCTATAGACCCAGTCATAATTCTCATCTTTATTTGAAAAATGAAATCTTCAGAGAAAAGTTATTGGAGAACAGGAGGAAAAGGAAATCAGGGAAATAGGCTTGCATCTGTGGTGTTGTCCTAAAGCCAACCCCAGACAGCAATCTCTGAAAGGTCTGATGGAAAAGCACAGTCCTAAAAGCAGCCTTGACAACCTGAGAAACAAAGGAAAAGACAGAAAAGTGTCAGCAGATGGAGAAGAGTTGGAGGCTTGGATGCTCAGTTCCAATTAAAATATGTACTTCTTTATTCATGAAAGCTCTGAGTTTTTAGACTCCTCCAGAAGACAAAAGGTTAGCTTTTTCCAGACACCATCTTCTTGACTGTATCACATACAAGAGGATGGAAAGGAAATGGAATAAGCAGTTATATAACACCTACTCTGTGCCATGTACTATAAAAGCTAAGTGCTTTTACAACTATCTCATTTGATCTTCATAACAACTCTGCAGGGTAGGTGCTAATGTTATCCTCATTTTACATCTGGGGAAACTGAGGCAGAAGACAAATGACTTTCCCAAGGTCACACAGCTAATAAGCTAATAAGTGTCTAAGGGCAGAGATAGATGTGCAGTACAGAGCTAGTTTCAGTTTTTCAAATGAACTACAGGTGCTTCAAGGAGATAGAAAATTTGGCAATAGTTAGGACAATGTTTTTGCGCAAATGAGATTCTCTGTCACAGTTATATCTTATATGTACGTGTACACCCCAAATCATCAAAGTGTGTAGTGGAAAGGACCCTGGGTTTGAAAAATTACAAATCTGATTCTAGAATCTGAACACATGAGTTAAAATCTTGACTCTTTCAATTAATACCTGTGTGATGAGGACCAAGTTATATTCTAAGGAAGCTAAGATGCAGTCTATAAAATGAGGAGGTTACAAGAGATCAGGAAATCTTAACCAGTGGTCCATGAACTTGTCTTTATTTGTTTATTATTAATATTCACTTCTAAAAATTTTGAGTTCCAAATTCTCTTCCCACCCATTGAGAATCAAGGAACTTGATATCAGTTATACATATGAAGTCATGTAAAACATATTTCCCTATTAAAAAACACAAGAAAAATGAGAAATATAAATAAAGAAAAAAGTGAATCAGTTCTCTCTCTGAAGGTGCATAGTATTTTTTATCATGGATCCTTTGAAATCATCTTAGATCATTGTCTTGAGCAAAGTAGCTAAGTCTTTCACAGATGATCATCATATAATATGGCTATTACTTTGTAAAATATCCTCTTGGTCCTACTCACTTCACTTTGCATCAGTTCATATAAATCTTTCCAGTTTTTTCTGCTTATTTCATATAGAGCAATAATGTTGTAGAGCAATCATTTGCCATGACTTCTTCAGCCAATCCCATTTGATGGGAATCCCTTCAATTTCCAATTCTTTGCTGCCATACAAAAAACAGTATAAATACTTCTGTACATATAAGTCCTTTTCTTAATTCTTTGATATCCTTGGGATATAGTAACAGTACTGCTGAGTCAAAGTGCAACTGTAGTTTTATAGCCAGTATAGTTCCAAAATATTCTCCAGTCCACAACTCCACCAACAGTGCATTAGTGTCCCAATTTTTTGAGACATTTCTTCCAGCATTTATTATTTTCCTTTTATGTCATGTTAGCCAGTTTGATAGGTATAAGGTAGTAATGATTTAGCATCATTTTCCATGTGACTATTGACAGCTTTTGGTTCTGAAAACTACCTGTTCATATCCTTTGGACGTTTATCAATTGGGGAATGGTTCCTATTTGGGCGTATACAGATGCACATGTGCAGTATATCTCAGTATATTTGAGAAAGGAGGTTTTTATCAGAAAAACTTGCTATAAAATTTCCCCAAATTTCCTGCTTTCCTTTTAATCTTGGATGCATGGCTTTTGTCTGTGCAAAAACTTTTCAATTGTATGTAATCAACAATATCCATTATAATCGTCATGACTCTCTCTAACTCTTGTTTGGTCATAAATGTTTTCCTTTTCCACAGAACTGGGAGGTACCCACATCTCAAGCTTCCATATTTGCTTGTGATATCACCCTTTTGGTCTAAACCATTTATCCATTTTGACCTTATATTGGTATATGGTGATATGTTGATCTATGCCCAGTTTCTTCCAAACTGCTTTTCAATTTTCCCAGGAAATTTTGTGAAATGATGAATTCTCTTCCCCAAAGTTTGAATCTTTGGATTTACTAAATGCTAAATTACTATGGCATTTACCACTGCATATTGTGTACCTAATCTATTCTACTGGTGCGCAACTCCAAGTCTTAGTCAATACCAGATTATTTTGATGATTGTCGCTTTGAAATGCAGTTTGAAATCTGATACCGCTGGTTTGCCCTCCTTTATATTTTTCATCAGTTCCCTTGACATTCCTTAGCTTTTGTTCTCCCAGATAAATTTTGTTGTTATTTTTTTCTAGCTTTGTAAAATAATTCTTTGGCAGTTTAATTGGTATGGCACTGAATAAGTAAATTAACAGGTGAAATTATCATTTTTATTACATTGGCTTAAGCTACTCATCTGCATTATTTCTCTACCTGTTTAGATCTCTGAAAAGTGTTTTGCAATTGTGTTCATATGATCCCTGGGTTTGTCTCAGCAGATAGACTCCCAAGTATTTTATGTTGTCTGCAGTTATTTAATTTTATTTTATTGGTAAACAATATTTGATTTCCTCCAATAACATGCAAAGATAGCCCTCAACATACATATCTTACAATAGTTTGAGTTCCAAACTTCTTCTCCCTCTCTCCCTCTTCTCCCCTTCCCCCCTTCCCCAAGATGGCAAGTAATCTGCTTTGACTGCATCACACAAAATTTGGTAGGTTGTCTCATTGTTATTATCTTAAAGTTGTTGATTGTTTCTAGGATTTGTTCTTTGAACTGCTCATTCTTTAGCATTAGATTATTTAGTTTTTAATTAATTTTGTTCTATGTATATACAACATTTTATTGAATATAATTGTTATTTCATTATGGTCTGAAAAGAGTACATTTAATATTTCTACTTTTTTCATTTGTTTGTGAGATTTTTATTCCATAATAAATGGTCAATTTCCACATGAAGTGGAGAAAAAGGTTGATTCTTTTCTATCCTATCCCCACACTTTTCTCTAGAGATCTATCATATCTAATATTGCTAGAACTCTATTCATCTCCTTAACTTCTTTTCTATTTATTTTATAGTTAGATTCATCTAACTCTGAGAGGGGAAAGTTGAGATCCCCATGAGCATAGTTTTATTATTTACTACTATAACTTTTAACATTTTATTTAAGAATTTGGATGTTATACCTTTTGGTGCATATAAGTTTAGTATTGATATTACTTTATTGTCTATAGTACCTTTTAGCAAGATGTAGTTTCCCTGCTTATCTCTTTTAATTATGTCTGTTTTCTCTTTTGCTTTGTCTGAGATCATGATTGCTACCTCTCCCATTTTTCTTCAGCTGAAGCATAATAGACTTTGATCCAGGATCTTATTTTGACTGTTGGTGTATCTCTCTGCTTCAAATGTGGTTCTTGTAAAAATCTATCATTAGGTTCTGGTTTTTAACCCATTCTGCTATATGCTTCCCTTTCATAGGTGAATGCATCCCATTCACATTCATAGTTAGAATTACTGTGCATTTATTTCTATCCTATTTTCTTCTGTTAAGCCTTCTCTCTCTCTTTTTAGCCTGTCCTTCCTCAAAAATCTGTTTTGCTTCTGACTACTGTCTTCTTTTATTTGCCTTCCTTTTTATCATCTCCTACTTTCTTTTATCTTTATGCCCTCTTACTTCCTGTTGGGTATGATAGATTTCCCTACCTAATTGAGTGTGTGTATACATACATGTACACATAGGCAAAATGCACATATGTGTAAAAATACACGCATATGTGAAAGCCTCCATTCTTCTGCTTTCTGCCTTCTTCTAGTGCATCCCTCTTTCTTATCCCTCCATTTTTGAGATTATCCCAACATACACATGGATCTCACTTTCCATAAATTTGCATTATGCAAAATCAACATTATATAAATAATTCTGAAAGAAATCTGCATTCCAAAAAAATTACAATAATTCCTTACACAAAGCAGACACTGTATGTTAAAATGCTGTATAGTGAGAGCAGCATAAATGGTGGTGGGAAGCTAAGAAGCCTCTCTAAGTCAGTTCCCACACCTCTGCATACAGTGGGTGAAACTGTGCCTTTCCCTGTGTTCAACAGTGATCCTTATATTTTTACCATGGCTGGTGGCAAATGTGCTCTTGAGGGTAAAAGTCAACCATTTCATAAGTGTAAACCAATAGACTTGGAAATAATATAGAAATAATTAGAAAATATGAAGGAGAACAACGATTGTAATCCATAGCATGTCAGCTTAGTCTTGCTGTCTTATCTGTGAATACCATGGTGAAGGATGCTGCCTGCCAAAAAAAAAAGCATGCAAAAGGAAATGTTTGCATGAAGTTGACTTATCTGTTGAAACAAAGAGATTGCTGTTCTAGAGATGGAGAAACTGTTAACTATTTGGATAGAAAACCAGACTTAGAAGAATATTCCTTTAAGCTTGATGACAATTCAAGCCAAGGCTCAAAGCCTCTTTAAAGATTTAAAAGTAAAGTTCCCTAAAGGAACACAGGTATTTACAGCAAGCAGTTGTTGGTTTGCACAGTTTAAAAATCGTGCAGGATTTGATAATGTGGAAGTGTCAGGAGAGGCTGCTAATACAGATATTGAAGCAGCAAAGAAATTCAGAGAGTTCCTCCAAAAATAATAAAGAAATGTCCCTACTTGCTGAAACAAATCTTTATTTAGATGAAACCAGTCTATTTTATCAAAGAATGCCATTGCAAACCTATACCTGGAAGACAAAACTATGCTGAGGCATAAAGCTTCAAATAATAGAGTTTATTCTGCTTGGAGGGAATGCATTGGGGACTTGCAAATTAAAACTGTTCTTGGGCACCACTCAGAAAATCCCAAAACATTGAAAGAAATCAGCAAGACAACACTACCTGTGTGTTATTTCACTGACCATAAAGCATAGATAACCTTTATCATCTTTGAACAATGGCTTGTGTTCTGCTTCATTCCTGAAGTCAAAAAGTTTTGTAATAATGGTCTTCCTTTCAATATTCTACTTATTTTAAATAATGCCCCAGGTCACCCTCCCCATCTGGATTATTTTAATGAAAATATTAAAATGATCTACATTTCCCCATAACACTACTGCATTATCACAACCTATTAATTAGATAGTGATTGTAAATTTTGAGGCATATTATTTATACACTACATTTGCCCAGGCAATTACAGCCTTGGATAAATTTGACCTTGAGCTTAAGGACTTGACCTTGAGAGATTTCTTGAAATCTGTATGGAATCTGTAATACTGCTAATGCATGCGAAGATGTAACAAACATGTATGAAGAGAATTTATAGAAAAAAACAGCGTGCCTGTAGTTCATGTCTGATTTTTGTTGATTTGACAAAGATGAAACATTTGAGGAAGTAAAAAGATTATAAAATTAGCACAAGAGTTGGAGTTGGAAGTGGATGAAAATGATGTGGAGAAGTTGATTGAATGTCATAGAAAAGGACTGTTGAAGGAGGATCTGATCAAGCTCAAAAATTGTAGAAGAAGAAAGGGAAGTTTCAGACCCAGAGGACGAACCAAAAAGGTTCGCAATGAAACAGTTGGCAGAAGCATTTCATCATTTGAGGATTTTTTTCTTGTGTTCAAAAGATGTATCCAAACACTTCAAGAGTTTTAAACATTCAAAGACTAGTTGGGAATAATATTGCTTGCTGTTGTCAGATATATGAGTTAAAAAGAGAACCATTGTCTAAACATCTCTCAATAGCTTCATAAAAAAGTGTACAGCCAACTACAAGTGCTAGGTGCAGTGATTGGAGAAAGGGCAACACACCAATCCTGTACACCTATGTTAACTATACCATACAGTACTTTGTAGACTTTATCATTGACTTTAGCTTTCATTTCATAAATATGTTTATTATCATGGTAAAATGTTAAATATGTGTATGCCTTCGCTATATAGGGCAAGTAAAGTGAGTGGGTAAAGGAAAATTCTCATTATGTAAAAAATCACTTTATGTAGAAGTCTCCAGAATGGTGCATTTATATAAAGTGAGAAATGTCTTTAATTTATTGACTCTCATGCCCTCTGTCTATGTAGACTTTTTTAACTCCCTTAAAAAGATCAAATTTTTAGGAGTTAAATATATTATCTTCCTATAGAGATAGGAAATAGTTTACTCTTATTGATGCTTTTATGATTTGTCTTTCATGTTTCCTTTTTACGTTTTGTTTGAATCTTTAATTTGAAAGTCAAATATTCTATTCAGCTCTGGTCATTTTTTAAAAATCAGGAATGCTTGAAAGTCCTCTATTTCATTAAATGTTCATTCACACCTACCCCCTTTCCATTGCAAGAGATTATATTCAGTTTTGGCTTCCGTTTGCCTTCCAAAATATCATATTTTTCCCCTCCCTTCCTTTAATGTAGTGGCTGCTAACTATTGTACGATCCTGATTGTCACTCAATAGTATTCAACTATTTTTTTTTCTTGGCTGCTTAAAGTATTTTCTTTTTGACCTAGGACTCTGGGACTTGGCTATAATATTCCTTGGAGTTTTCATTTTTTTTTTTATCTCTTTCAGGAGGTGATTTATGGATTCTTTTAATTTGTATTTTACCCTTTGGTTCTAGACTACTGGGGAAATTTTACTTTATACTTCCCGGAAATATAATGTCTACTCTCTTTCTTTGATCATGGCTTTTAAGAAGTCCAATAACTTTTATGTTATCTTTCCTTAATTTCTTTTCTAGATCAATCATTTTTCAAATGGGATATTTCACATTTTATTCTATTTTTTCAATCTTTTAACTTTATTTTTTAATGTTTCATGGAGTCAGTTCCAGTTGCCCAATTATAATTTTTAGGAACTTAATTTCATCATTGAAGATGTATACTTCTTTTTCCATTTGGCCAATTTTATTTCTGAGGAATTATTTTATTTGTGCCTTTTCAAATCAAATTGTTAATTGTATTTTCATTATTTTTTTGTATTCTCATTTCTTTTCTCATTTTTTCCTCTACCATTCCTATATGATTTTGGAAGAAAAAAAAATCAGTTCTTCCAGGAATTCTTGTTGGGATTATGTCTAGATTTCACTTTTTTTAAAAAAAAAATTAAGCTTTGCTTATAGCTGTTTTGACATCATTGTCTTCTGAGTTTGCGTCTTGATCTTACATGTCATTATAGTAGTTCTTATGGTTCATTATTTTTCACTGTTTGCTCATGTTCCACCCTATTTCTTGATTTGGAACTTTATGTTAATGTTGAGCTCTGTTTCCTCTGTGTTTGTGCGTGTGTGGTGGGGGGCGCTATTTCAACCTTTAGGATTTTTTGTACTGCTCTTTTCAGAGTTAGTTCTGGGAATTTGCAAGTTTTTTAGTGCTTTGAGAGTGTTATGATCCATGGAGAGGTGTCATCTCTCTCAATCTGCACTCTGATCCTTACCCAGGACTCTTGTAGCCCGAAGTGACACTGCTTCTCAGAAGCCCTGCTCTCTTGGGACAGAAAGTGATACTGATCCTCAGGGCTCCTGCTTCTTTGTATCATCTGCAAAGGATATTGTATAAATCTGTTTTAAAAATACTTTGAAGACTATGTTCCAATTTAATTGGTTTCCTTTGTGATCTTATGTATTTTATTCATTAAAAACACCATTCTAATAAGTGGTATGAAGAAACTATGTACTCAGTAAAAACTATGTACCCAAGTGGACATCAACAATGACCAGGTGTGGCAGGAGAAATCAGATAATGCCAATGAAAGTCACAAACACCCTTGCAGTGATGGAGGTGTGAGTCATACCTCCATGAATGATGAGTTTTTTGATCATGTTTGCTCTATTTGTGCTTTTCAATGTATGTAGTCTGGTTATATGCATTCTTTAAATATAGGCCCCTTTATGAATGTTACTTTGTCACATATATTTTCATATATTCAATTCAATAAACATTTATTAAGTGCCTACTATGTACCGAGCATGGTGCTAAGTGTTAAAGAGGCAAAAAACAGTCCCCTGCCCTCAAGGAGCTTGCATTCTAATGGGGGAGCTTATGTGCATACAAATATATACAAAGTAAATGATGTAAAGGATAAATGGGAAATAAGTAAGAGAGAAGATGCTGGAATTAAGAGGGGTTAGGGAAAGTTTATGTTCTCTATATATGTCTACTTTTCTTGTCAATGGTATGTTGTGTATGTTTGTGGAAATGGCTTCAGTTTTACATGAGAATTGTTTATCATTACTTTTCTTACTATTGTATTTCATTAAATCCATTTTCTTTAAACTAATTGTGTTCTCTGGCTGACTAATGAAGGCAAACATATTGGTGGTGATGTGAGAAATATGAGTTCAATTAGATGGAGATCCACCAAGAACCCATGAGGGAGAACCACTCTATGAGTTGGGGAATACTGTCAGGTTTGATAAAAGTTTAAATATTGTGGGCCACTTCCTAACTTCATCCCTGATGCCTACATGTGGTACTTTTTAAATCCATTTGGTTCTAGTATGAAGCTCTGTTTGCCCAGTCAGTCCAGTTTTAGGTCTGGATTGGGGTTCTAGATTATCACCATTACTTAGTACCTTATCAGAGTCATTAAGAGCTATGGGTTTTCTACCATACTCTGTTAGCATTAACTAAAGAAGCTTCATTTTCCTGCACTAGCAAGAATGGAAAAATCCAAATTTAGAAAAATACAGGCTCTTCAATGATATGGCAACATTCTAACAGAGGTTCTCTTTTTATGAAAACCCATATGTATATCATTTTGCATTATATATAAATTAAATCACCATTCCCAACACTTAGAGTAACCAATGAGTTCAAACACAATCAGTTGAAACTCTAAAAAGTTAGCAAAGGGTCCTAAGAAAGCATATGCACTTTCTTCAGCCAGACAGTTGTTTACATCTCATGTGTCACATATGACTAACTCCCTTTTCCATTTGAGCTTCCTGATTATTTGCACAACCCCTGCGAAGACTTATGTTGTCAGTGGAAATAGTAAACACTGAGCTTTCTTCCGAAATCCATGAGCTGGAGGGGCCAGGTTTGAAGACACTTACAAAAGAAAGTTCCTCTATAGTTTTACCCATTGGTATCTGGGGACGGATGGATGGAGGGAAAAAATTTGCATGAATGTTTTCCATATATAAACTGTGCTGAACGCAAAGACATGCAAGGCCAAATCCCTTCTTCCCAGCAGCTTATAATCAAATAGAGGCATGAGACTTTAGTTTACTACAAAAATAAGTTGGCTTGCTATATATTTCAAGGTATAGTGAAAATAATACTGGATTTGGGTTTAGGTGACCAAACCCAGTTCTGCTCTTTGCAACCTACATGAATTTGGATGAGTTTAACAGTTAACATCTTTAGGCTTCATTTTTCTCATCTGATGACTTCTAATTTCTCTGATAGCTCTAAATTTATGATTTCACAAATTACATAAATATAAAGTATCAGAGGAGTTCGTAGAATCAAGAGGTCACTGCTAGCATGGGTGATTAGAGAGGGTTTCATTGAAGGTTCAGTGACCTTTGGATTGGACCTTGAAGGAAGGGTAGTATATATATTGTGAAGGGAAAGGAAGTGAGAGAAGAAAACACAATGGAAGAGTGCATTCTCCAGGATGTTTTCTTATGTCTTCTGAGCTGGAGTGGTAGGTTCATGAAGAGGCATCATGAGAGAAAACTCTAAAGAGGTCAGATATGGAAGGTTTTAAATGCCAAGGCTGAGGAACCTATGTCCTAGTTAATAGGTTCTCCATTGGGAGCTAACTGAAAGGTTTTTACCAGGAGGCTGACATGATAAAAGTGTTGAGTAAGCACAGAGTAGACAGTGCCCTGGATGTGGAGTAAAATACCTTGCATTTGAATCCTCACTGTTTTATTTTGTGACTTAAGACAACAAACTCCATTTCTCCCAGCCTCAATCTCCTAACCTGTGAAGTCAGGGGATTATATTAGATCATCTCTAAGACCCCCTTTACCTTAAACATTCTGTGATTTTCATGTTTTATGAAGATTTACCAAGGCATAGAAGAGAGGCCAGTTAGATAGCTACTGCAATTAGCCCAAGCATGAGAAAATAAAGGTGCAAACTAAGGTATATAACAGAGGTGAAAGATGACTGCCCTAAGAGTAAGTAGACCATAGGGTTAATCTTAATTTTGCTACTTGTGATCTCGAACATGTTTTGCCACCTGTCTGAGACTTAATTCCTTCCTTTTAAAAATTAGTTTTGAGCTCTAGGGGGCGGAGCCAAGATGGCGGCTGGGAAGCAGTGACTGGCGTGAGCTCCCCACCAAGTCCCTCCAAAAACCTATAAAAAATGGCTCTGAACCAATTCTAGAGCTGCAGAACCCACAAAGTGGCAGAGGGAAGCAGGGCTC
>JAQQSZ010011989.1:0-12117 GCA_028646595.1 Phalanger gymnotis | reverse complement strand
TTTTTTATAGGTTTTTGGAGGGACTTGGTGGGGAGCTCATGCCAGTCGCTGCTTCCCAGCCGCCATCTTGGCTCTGCCCCCCAAAAGAAGCTTTTAAATATGATTTCACACACATTAAAAAAACCTTCCAGTTCTAGATGGATTTAAAAGTTAATTTTAACAAACCTTTAACCCACAAATAATCCCTACTTTATATATTGTCAAAAATTGAGAGAAAAAAGCCACCTCATAGGGGCAACTTGGTGGCACAGTGAGTAGAGCACAGGCCCTGGAGTCAGGAGGACCTGAGTTCAAATTTGGTCTGACATGTGACACATTTACTAGCTGTGTGACCTTGGGCAAGTCACTTAACCTCAATTGCCCTGCCTTCCCCCCTCCAAAAAAAAAGCCACCTCATAAAAAGATACTAATTCCAAAGTAAAGAAATGATAAATAAAAAAAGAAAAGAACAGAAAAACAGATTAATATCTCTAATGATCTTTGAAACAAAAACATTAAATAAAATAGTGGCAAAGATATACAAAAATATCACAAAAATTTGTTATGACTAATTTGGAATATACAACTCAACATTATGAAAACATTTGCATAAATCAGATAAATACAAATTATTATATCAATACATTCAGATAAAGCTTTAATAAAATGTAGGATTCACTTATATTAAAAAGTACAGGAAAGAAAGAACCTTTCCTTAATATGATCAAAATCATTTATCTAGGAAGAAAAGTTAACATTGTTTGGAATAGAGGAAAAAATCGATTATTATTTGTCAATCGACCAATAAGTATTTATTAAGTACCTACTATGTGCCAGGCACTGGGCTGTAGGCTAGTATACAAAGACAAAAAGGAAAGGCTATGCTTTTGAGGTGGGAAGATGACATGTGCGTATCTACATATATGTATGTATATATACATATTTAAGTATAGACATAATTTACACTATATATCTATACATACATGTTTACACAATGGGCACATAATATGTATGTATACACAAAATATAGTTTTGATAGGGAAACACTAGCAACAGGATATATCATGAAAGAATTCATATAGAATATTGTTCTTGAATTGAGTCTTGCAGGAAGTAAGGGTTCTAAGAATCAGAAGTGAGGTGAGAGGGCTTTTTCTTTCTTTTTTAAAAATGTAGCTTGTTTTATTTTACTTTCTGTCAATTACACATTAACTTTCTCTTCTTCCTATCACCCCCTCTCACTGGAAAAAAAGGAAAACAAAACTCCTCTAACACATAAGTATAGTAAAACAAATTCTCACATTAGCCATGTCTAAAAATGTATGTCTCATTTTGCACACTGAATCCACTTCTCCGTCAGGAGATGGGTAGCATGTTTCATTGTTGGGCTTTGGGATTGTGGTTTGTCACTGGATTGATCAGAGTTCTTTAATCTTTCCTTCAGCTAAAGCATAACTGATTTTGCTCCAATCCTTTATTTTAACTCTTTGTGAGCATGTATGTTTCAAGTATGGTTTCTTGTAAACCATATAGTGTTGGATTCTTCTTTGTAACCCATTTTATTTTACTCTGTTATTTTATAGTGAATTCATCCTATTCAAATTCACAGTTATAATAGTTCTTTGTGTATTTCCCTCCATCCTAATTCTCTTATATGTTGCCTTATCTTTGTTTCCTGTCCCTCCTTTTTTAGATGAGAAGAAGATGGTGAGAGAGGAGTGTGCTCAGCCCCAGCACTCTAGTCTTCGTACACTATGACTCTACCCCACTGCCCCTTTTCTCTTTTCCTCATGCATAATCCAAACTTAAGTTCTTATCCTTTTTTTTCATCTTCTTTCAAGCCTCTTTTCATAATCCACCTTCCTTTGTTTTGCTTAGAACTAATCCTTCCCTTAAACTCCTCTTCTTATCGTCCCCTCATCCTTCTTCCTTTATGTATTTCTGTACCCAACTGTGTGTATATTATTTCTTGCTTTGTCCAGTTCAGATGAAAATGAGGTTCTCTATTCCATTCCCTACTCCTTCTACCTTGTTTATATAGTCTTCTACATGCAAACCCTGATTAGGTGAGATAATTTTCCTCGCCTTTCCTTTTTCCTTCTCCACCCCACCACTGTATTCCTTTTCCTTACCCTTTCCATTATTCTTTTAAGGTTGTCAAATGTAACAGGCCCTCTGTAATTAGACCCTTTCTATGATCTCTCACAATGATAAGGTTCCAAGGGGATAGATGTATCATTTTTTTCATATTGGAATTAAATAGTTTATCCTGTTTTAGTTCCTTATTATTATTTGCTCAAGTTTACCTTTCTATGTTTCTCTTGACTTCTGTGTTTGTATTACAAAATTTCTATGCAGCTGTAGTCTTTTCATCAGGAATTCTTGAAAGTCTTCTATCTAATTAATGATTCTTCCCTACCCCGCCACCTTCCCCCAATAGGATAATACTTGGTGGTGCAGTGGATAGAATGCAGTCAAGAAGACTTATCTTCCTGAGTTCAAATCTGGCCTCAGTCATTTACTATCTGTGTGATCTTAAGCAAATCACTTAACCTCAGTTGCCTCAGTTCCTCATCTTAAAATGAGCTGGAGAAGGAAATGGCAAACTACTCCAGTATCTTTGCTAAAAAAATGTGGAATTGCAAATTGGTTTAATCATTTTAGAAAACAATTTGGAATTATGCAAGACAATTTACAAACCAGTTCGTATCTATGACCTAGTACCATATATAGGTTTTATACCACAAAGCAGTTCCTGAAAATAAGAAAAGATCTATCTGTCAGAAAATATTCAAAGTAGCACTATTTGTAATAGCATAATCTAGAGGAAAGGGTAGCTAGGTGGCACAGTGGATAGAGTGACAGACCTGGAATCAGAGAGACTCATTTTCCAGAGTTCAAATCTGGCCTCAGACACTTACTATCTGTATGACCTTGGGCAAGTCACTTAAGCCTGTTTGCATCAGTTTCCTGTTTATAAAATGAGCTGGAGAAGGAAATGGCAAACCATTTGAGTATCTTTGCCATGAAAACCCATAATGGGATCACAAGGAGTCTGAACTAACAACTGAAATAACTGAACAATGATAGCAACAAGCTAGGGGAAAAGGTATATCTAATAATCAGGGATTGGGGGAACAAATCATAGTATATAAATGCAATGGAACATTGTGGTCTCTAAAGAATGACAGATAAGAATTCAAAGAAATATGGAAAGACTTGGAAGAAATGATACAGAGCAAACGATTCAGAAGCAAAAAAAAAATGCACAATGCCTGCAACTATGCAAAGGAAGACAACTTTAGATAGCAACAAAAACATCAGAAAAAATGGAAAACATCGGTACTAACTTATGAAGCATACGCTTCTGTCTTTTAACAAATGTAAAACTACGGAAGTGTAGGCTGCCTATGTTATCAGTTGTGATCATGCTTTCATGTTTTACTTAACTATTCTGGGGAAGTTGTATTTCCTGGTGGAGTCACCTGGGAAAACAATGGGGATTCAGATTATATCTTGAAATGTTAATATATGTTTAAGAGACAAGAGGAATGTTAAATATTAGGATAAGATAATAAAGCGTTGGATATTAGGAGTCAATAGTATATGCTGAGAATACCAACAGAACGATCTGAATAGTGAGAAAACTCAGGCTCAGAGAGGTCAGGTAATTTGTCTAGGGTCCCAATGTCAGCGAATGTTTCATCTAGGGCTTGAACCTGTTTTTCCCGTTTTCAAACAGAATGCTCATGCCCCTAATGTCCTCTGAACTTTATACTGCCTGTACTCACACTGCCAGAGCAAACCAGGACAATTGCTTCTAACCAAATGCTTGCCACCTCACCTGGGGACAACTGAGGAATCAAATAACTGCGTAGTGACTCAGGGAGGCAGCCTCGGAAGATGGTAAAGGTAGAGGAGAAGAGCATATCTCCCTTAGTGTTAACCAACCCAATAGGCCCTGAGGTTCATATATAAGCAGTCCACAAAACCACCAAGGTGAGCCTTCCTCTCACTGTTTCTGTACTTCTTTAGGCTACCCTTCATATTTCCTTCAGTGTCGTCTTTTGTCTTAATTTTAATGACTTCCTTGACGTTTGACAAGAAGAAAATCATATGCTACAATTAAACAATCCTTTAATGACTCAAAAGGACATTTAATGTCAATTTTAATGATTAGGTAAGAATACTACTGGGGTCTACTTCTTCTTTACGACATGACTAATGTGAAAATGTTTAATATGAATGTATATGTATAGCTTATATCAGACTGCACGCCATTTGGAAAGGCGGGGAGGAGAAAGGAGGGAAGAAAATTTAGGACTCAAAATCTTATGAAAGTGAATGTTGAAAACTAAAAATAAATAATTTTTTTTTAATTAAAAAAAAAGAATACTACTGGGAAAGAACTGTCCCAAGTGTAATTTGTGCTAGGCCCCACATCCCTCCTCACGGCAACCAGCTCAAGGCTTATGTGGCCTTGGAAAAGTGGGTGTTCCAGAAGATGGCAATCGACTCTGGTTGGTTAACAAATAATGAGAATGAATATTACAATGAGGGGTTGAGAGTGACATCATGTCACTTTTGGACAGAGAAACTATCCCTATAACCAGACCACCCCAGCCTTGGGTAATCTAGACAAGGGATCTACCTCCACCCAAGCCTGATTGAGTGGAATTCATCTTAGATTAGAAATTCCTTATAAGGTTGGGTGGGGTCTGATAGAGGAGAAAGTTAGTTCAACTTTCAGAGACTGAGTTTTTTAAATGAGGACTTTAGAAAAAAGGGGAGCTCTGGATCTCCCCAAGTCATTGGTTATCAATAATCATTTCTCTCATCCAGAAATCTGTCCAAGCTTATATCCATTGCTTCCATGACACTATTTATCATGCTCTACCATCCTCTTCTTTTGCCTTCAATCTTTCCCAGCAATGGGGTCTTTTCCAATGAGTCCTGTCTTTTCATTATGCAGCCCAAATATCTTTACTGCCTTAATGGTAAGGTTCACCTTCCTGGTATCTCAAGAAGCAATGTGGTATAGCAGAAAGAGTGCTGGATTTGGAATCACGGCATCTGGATTCAAATTCTGGCTCAGATTTGTGAAATGAGGTTAATTGGGCAAGATGTTCTCTGAGATCACTCTCAGCTGTAAATCCTATGGTCTTAACCAGAATTCAAGGGCACCCTACCTCCTTTCCGCTCCAAACCACACCCCCAAGGCATTAGACTCAAGGTGCAGAACGAAATACATATTTTTTGGACATGGCCAACGTAGAAATTTGTTTTGTTTGACTATGCATGTCTGTTATAAGTGTTTTGATTTTTTTCCCTAATGTGGGGGAGGGGAGAGGAAGAGGGAATAAGGAAGTAGAGGAAATAAATGTTTGTTAATTGTAAAAAATAAATTTTTATGAACAAATCAATGCAGTGGTTCTTTATTGTTTTCCCTGAAATCTAGTCACATTAGTTGTTAATCTTCAACTTCTTGCTAAGAAAGTTTCCTAGAACTTATATATTAGATCAGTCCCAGAAAGAAGCAGGTTCCTCCTGGGAAAGGACCTGACTTGGGAGAAAAGACAAAATAAAAGAAATTATTTTTGATACCAAATAAATAGTCTCTTCATGGTAGAATCTAGGAGGGGTTCCTGTCCCTACTAAAGGAGGATGAAATGAAAGTTACTCATTTTGTTTCTTCATTACTTTGTTTTCTCAAGGGACTCTGTTCCAATAACCCACTCTCCCAATCTGATTCTGGAAGCTGTGAAAGGAGAACTGCTTTGCTCATTTGGCACCCAAAGTTTCTACATATGAAACCCACTGAAACCACATTAGAATGCTGACCAAATGGGTTTCTTCTTCCACCACCCAGCAGTGCTTTTGGACAGCTGTTCCCCAGATGCGTGCGACACTGCAGTAGACACTTTATGTCCAACAGAAGGGGGATTTCCCAGCTCTTCATCGTCTTGGAAACAGTGGGGTTTATTTCTAAAGTTACACTCTTGAAATGTTTTTAAGGAACATGTTTTTAAAAAAAGAACAAGTTTATTTTAAGAATACTTAATACTCTTCACTTCCAAATCCCAAAGTAGTGATGTGGATGTGGAAAGATCACTACACTGGGATTAGGAGGTCTGGGTTCTTGCCTGGACTCTGTCACCAATTGGTTGTATGATCACAGACATGTTATTTCCCCGCTCTAGACCTCAGTTTCCCCACCTGTAAATTCAAACAGCCAGATAAGATGATATCTAGATCTTCTTCTAGCTTTAATGTTCTCCTCATCAGTAGAGACTCTACAGTGAATTCAAATATTTTAGAATGGTTTTCCTCATTAAGGGGATTCTGGTTAGCAATCATTTAACCAGAAAAGCCAATTCACCACCAGCCTTGATTCCTTGAGCATCATAGTCATCAAAACTAAGGTATATAATGGGGCTTCAAAATCTGGGCTCCATCAGAATGATTAGAAATCCACAATAAACTCTAATTGAAATGCATTATTCAATAATTGAACTGCAAAATTCAAATGTTTATTTGAATTGCAATGGTTGTGCTTACTCCCTAATGCAAGGGTGCCTGATATTTGGCATCAGGCACATGATAAAAAGCTGGCAGGAATATAGCACAATTGGAAGACTGGAAGAGAATATTCTCACTGTCTGTTCTTCAATTGTGGATTTCCAATGATTCTGAATAGATCAGAAGGGTTAGAAACTCACAATCAACTCTTTAATTAATCAATTTCTAATAATTCTGATGGAAGCCAGAGGGAAGAGATCACTAATATAAACTACCATTTCCTATTCAAGCACCGTGATTCAAGTCTTAGGATCTCCCCAGCAGAAAGAGGAGTCAGAGGAATCCAGGAAGAGGAGTAAAAGATATTTCTGATGTTATAAATTTAACAACAGAGTAAAATGATAGTGTGAAGTGCTAAGAGGCTGTGGGTAGAATAGATACTTAATAATAAAATTAATAATATCTAATTGCACTTTAAAATCTGCAGAGTACAATACTCTTTACCTGTGTTACCTCATTTGATCCTCATAATTTCTTTGGGACATGAGTAATATAACTATATGAGGAAACTCAAGTAGACAGAGGCTAAGTGACTGGCCCAGGAAGACATAGCTAGTAAGTGTCTGTGGCAGGATTTGAACTCAGGTCCTCTTGATTCCAGATCTAGGCTCTGATTCTTGCTCAATACTATATAATCTTAAATAAGCCATCTTACCTCTCTCAGCTTCCATTTCCTTAAGGTTAGATGATATATTGAGGTCCCTTGAAATTCTTACATTCACTGAGTATTTGCTAATCCCCTATTCCAAAGCTGTTAAGGACTCAGCATTGTCCAGAGTTCTCAGCCAGACACCTAAGACCTTTCTATAATCAATCTCCTTTCGACTTAACTTTTATTTTCCAATATTATTCAACACATCCTCTCTACTTCACCAGGTTGTTCTCCTCACTATCTTCTAATCACGCTATATTGATACCAGCTTTTTATCGTGTGCCCAATGCCGATGCCCCTCCTTTGGTTCGGGATCAGACATCAAGACATCCAACGAAAACCAAGGGACAAAGGACTTGAATCTCTTCCTAACCCTTGGATCTTCTAAATATCCCAGCACATTTTCTGATATTATCACCTGCCACCCTATTCAGCAATTTTCCTAACCCTGGTGTCACAGAAGCATCCCAGGGAAATCTCCACCAACACTGTACTTTCTTCTTCTCCCGAATCCCATAGCGGCTCATTCTTTTTACTAATAAACCCTGACATTTATATACTGCTCTAAGGTTTGCAAAGCAATTTACAAGTGTTGTCTCATTTGACTACCACAACAGCTCTTTGAAGTAGGTGCTATCATCCCCCTTACAGATGAGGAAACTGAGACAGACAGAAGTTTAAGTATTGGAGGCAAGATTTGAACTCAGCTCTTCCTACCTCCAGGTGCCTCTTTCCACCGTGCCACCTAACTGACTACTAATACAAGGATAGTAGCTTTGCATATTCTGTTTCTCATCAGGCCCTTCTTTCTGTCTATTTAAGTCCTTTCTATTGGGGCCCATGTCAAGTTTTTTTTTTCCTATGCATAAAACTGCTCCTCAATATGCTAGTTTCCATGATTTTCTCTTCTGAGTGGACGAATTTAGAAGTGAAGTGAAGGGAGCTAGCCTTGGTTTCAAGAATTTGGGAAGTTAGAGAACCTGAGCTGTATCCAGGTTGTGCTAGGTGGTGCCGTGGATAGGGCATCAGCCCTGGATTCCAGCCAGGAGAACCTAAGTTCAAACCTGGCCTCAGGCACTTACTAGCTGCGTGACCCTGGGCAAACCACTTAATCCCAATTGCTTGCCCCACCCTCACAAAAGAGGGACCCGATCACTGACAGAGGTAGTATTGGGGACATATTGACCGGCAGAGAGTACACAGGACTGAGTCTCAACTCTGTGACTTTGGACAAGTTTCTTAACCTCTGTAGGTCTCAGTTTCCTCATCTGTAGCCTGAGAGGATTAGGCTTGTCCTCTACAATTCCTCCTCCAGCTTTAAAATATTGTACTCCTGTGATCTCTAGAATGTCTAGGGAGCTTGAAGAACAAGCAAGCCTTGGGAAGAAGTTGATGGGTTGAGGCATTTGTTGGTTAACTTCAAGTTGGGCTGATCCTCGCAAAGCAGACTGGGCCAAGCTTTACTGCATCTGGGGCCCTGAAAAGACTTCTGGATGCCAGAACACTGATGCTCTCCTCCCTCATAGCCAATAAAGCACAAATTCTCCCCGGGGGCCAGCAGGTAAAGACCCCATCTCTCCCTCCTCTCCCACCCTGACTCCCTTAGTCATACTGAATCTGAATGGTTCCTGCCTCCCTAGGCAAAAATGATTCAGTTCTTGATAAGATTTCACAGCTGCAGTTTTCATCTGCTCCATCTCCAAGACTATTACAACCTGGAGATGACTAAGAACCAGCTCCTTTACCTTGATATGAACATTTTATCTTCCTCAGCAAATGATGTCAGATTCCCCCAGATGCGAATTCTGAATCAGAGCTCATTTACTTTCCGTTCCCCACCCTTAGATAGAGAATTGGCAGATGTAACAAGGCCTGACAACGTGTTATCAGGATCTGGTACCCTTACGGTCATTTATATTTTCATCATGCCCAGCATACAGATATTAGCCTAAACTTGCAACATCATCTTAAAATTGGCAGAGCACCACTTTCTAAATTAGGAAGTGAAATCTGGAACTCAGAGAGAGAAAATGACTCAGCCACAGCAAGTTAGTGGTCAAACTGGAACCAGATAATCTCTTTGAAGGCAGGATCTGAGTCCATGAAGGAGCTTTACATAGTATCTAGGACAGCACCTAAGGAAAGGCCTTTATCTTAATAGAACCTTCCCATTTAGGACAATCATGAGACCAGAAACAGCCTCAACAGTCTGGGCCTTACAAAGCACCTTAACGGTTCTTAAGGTTTGGTCACAAACTTCTGTGTTTGGACACAGAAGGTTTGGGTCACTGATGAAAAGGTCCTAAAGTAACATATGGACTAGCTCTCTCTAGGCTACTTCATCAAAGTCACTTATAAGATCTCCCAGACCCCTAAGACCTCTATGCTTACAGCTTATGCACCCTTATGTGGTAGAAACAGGAAACTAATACTTTAGGGTTGGACTTTCATAACTGAGGATTTGTTTCCAAAGAATCGCATGCCCTCTCAAATTTCTATCCTTCTCTCTTGTCTATTTCTGGAGCCATAGATCAAATAAATAGTGTAATTAATAAGCTGCAGTAACTTGAGGATTTGGGAAGGAGGAGGTATTGAGGGGCCCTGGGATGGGACAGGTGTTCAGTCTTATAAGTCTGAGATGTCGTTCTTGACAGCCGTGAAGTGGGACACTTTCTTTCTTGGAATTTGCGTGGCCCCTGGAGTTCTTTGGGCCGGTTGGAATCTGGCCCAGAATCTTATGAAAACGTGTTTATATTCCTCAACCCCACACCATCGCTCTCAGGAAAAGGATTCAGGGCTTTGACTACAAGGAGCTAAAAGCTCTGACTTCTGTATCTCCCAAATCACTCTTCAAAATACAGTTCACTGTCATCTCACCAGGAGCTCAGAAGGACATGTTTATGAGTGGGCACCAATCAGTCATACTCCTTCGGCATTTAGAGCCCTTCAGATTTTAACTCTAAGTTGGCTTTCTAAGCTAATTACACATGACTCTTCACACACTCTCCATTCCAGTCCAACTGGCCTACTCATGATTCTTCATATAAGAAGTTTCATTTCCTGTCTCCATGATTGTACACAGATTATGCCCTGTTGCCTGGAATGTGCTCCAGCTGCACCCTTCCTCTTAAAATTGCTGAATCATAGAAATGACCTCAGCAGCTATCTGATCAATCTCATGCTTGCAAAGAAATCTCCACTAAAACTGGGCAAGTGGTCATCCAGCCTCTGTTTAAAAGGAAGCTGGATGGCACAGTGGATAGAGCCCTGGGACTGGAGTCAGGAAACTCAAGGTCAAGCATGGCTTCAGACACTCACTAGCTGTGTGAATTTGGCAAGTGACTTGATTTCTGACTGTTTCAGTTTCCTCAATTATAAAGTGAGGATAAGAATAGCACCTATCTCTCAGGGTTATTGAGAGGAGCAAATGAGTTGAGAGTTGTAAAGCATTTGACATAGAGCCTGGCACTTAGGAAATCCTACACAAATTCTAGTTATTATTATTGGCTTAAAGACTTTTAGTAAGGGGAAACTAGTATCAGCAGAAGCAGGCCATATCACTTACAGAATTCCACTCCTTGGAAACTCACCAACTTGGCTTTTGGAAAGATGTGTACTGAAGATGGAGGCCATAGTCCTTCTCAGTGCTGGGGATACTTCCAGAGAAAGTCCTTCTGATTGGAGGGTGGAACAGAGAGCACCACTTAGAATCTCCATTTAAGGAGGTCACTCAGGCCAGCCATCTCTTCATTTTCCACCTTGTGTTGCTGAGAAGAGCAAAGTCTATCAGGCTTAATCCTCACAGAATCCATATGTCTATGGTTGTGTATAATGTTCTCCTGGTTCTGCTCCACTCACTCACCATTATATCATGTTGGTTTTCCCGGGTTGTTATGAAGTCCGTATCATCCCCATTTCTTATAGTACAATAGTATTCCATTACCTTCATATACCACAACTTATTCAGCCATTCCCCCATTGATGGGCATCTCCTTGATTTCCAATTCTTTGCTACTACAAAAACAGCTGCTATAAATATGTTTGTACATATGGGTCCTTTTCCTACTTGTATGATCTCTTTGGGATACAACCCTAGAAGTGGTATTGGTGGGTCAAAGGGTATGAACGTTTTTATAGCCCTTTGTGCTTGGTTCCAAGTTGCTCTCCAGAATGGTTAGATCAGTTCACAACTCCACCAGCAATGTAACAATGTTCCAATTTTCCCACATCCTCTTCAGCATTTATCATTTTCCTGTTTTGTCATTTTAGCCAATCTGACAGAAGAGATGTGGCATCTAAGAGTTGTTTTGATTTCATTTCTCTAATCAGTAGTGATTTCAAGCATTTTTTCATGTGCCTATAGATATCTTTAATTTCTTCCTCTGAAAACTGTCTGTTTGTATCCTTTGACCATTTCTCAATTGGGGAATGATTTGTATTCCTATAAATTTGGCTCAGTTCTCTGTATATTTTAGAGATCAGGCCTTTATCAGAGACCCTGCTTGTAAAGATTTTCTCCCAGTTTTCTGATTCCCTCCTAATCTTTGTTGCACTGGCTTTTTATTTAATATAAAAACATTTCAATTTAACATAATCAAAATTATCTATTTTGCATTTTGTAATGCTCTCTATCTCTTGTTGTGTCATGAATTCTTTTCTTTTCCATAAACCTGATAGGTAAACTATTCCTTGCTGTCCCAAATTGCTTATAGTATCAGCCTTTATTCCTAAATCCTGAACCCATTTTGACTTTATTTTGGTATATGGTATAAGATATTGATCTATGCCCAGTTTCTGCCCTACTATTTTCCAGTTTCTCTGCAGTTTTTGTGAGATAGTGAATTCTTAACCCAAAAGCTGGACTCTTTGGGTTTATCAAAGAGTAGATTGCTATAGTCGTTGACCAC
>JAQQSZ010011988.1:0-12117 GCA_028646595.1 Phalanger gymnotis | reverse complement strand
GAGCTCTGGAATTTGGTGACAGTATTCCTAGGAGTTTTCTTTTTGGGATCTCTTTGAGGAGGCGATCTGTGGATTCTTTCAATTTCTATTTTACCCTCTGGCTCTAGAATATCAGGGCAGTTCTCCTTGATAATTTCTTGAAAGATGATATCTGGGCTCTTTTTTTGATCATGGTTTTCAGGTAGTCCAATAATTTTTGAATGATCTCTCCTGGATCTATTTTCCAGGTCAGTGGTTTTTCCAATGAGATACTTCACATTGTCTTCCATTTTTTCATTCCTTTGGTTCTGTTTGATAATATCTTGATTTCTCATAAAGTCACTAGGTTCTACTTGCTTCAATCTAATTTTTATAGGCTAGTCTTCTGATGATAAATATATGCTTCATCACTGAGTAGGACCTTCCTGAGCTTTTGGCCTTCAGAAAACTAAAATGAGACATCAGAATCGAATTTTCATAAAAGATAACTAAATATTTCATGCCAATGTACCTCAGTGAATCCCTGCTCTCACCGGTGTAGGCATTCCTGCCAGTACTGATTACAAACCATCTACACTTTCTCATCTTGTGTGATTGTTTACCTATTTTTCTATAACCCCTCCTTTGAACATCATTCAGTTTCTTTTTTTTTTGAAGTTTATTACTATTTATTTATTTTTAACATTTTTTCTTTTTAGATTTTGAGTTCCAGATTCTCTTCCTCCCACCCCTCCCTCACTCATTGAGAAGGCAAACAATATGATATCAATTAAATATGTGAAATCATGCAAATTGTATTTCTATATTAACCATATCAGAGAGAGAGAGAGAGAATAATTTGTCTCAGTTTGTCAGTTCTCTCTCTGGAAGTAGATAATATTTTTCATCATGCGTCCTTAGAAATTGTCTTGGATCACTGAATTGATCAGCGTAGCCAAGTCTTTCACAGTTGATCATCATTATAACATTGCTCTTTCTGTGCACAATAATCTCCTGGTTCTTCTCACTTCACTTTGCATCAGTTCATATAGGTCTTGCCATTGTTTTTTCTGAAACCAAGTCCCTTGTTATTTCTTATAGCACAATAATACTTGGTCATGCCATACCTTATTCAGCCATTTACCAATTGATGAGTATCACCTTAATTTCCAATTCTTTGTCACTACAAAAAGAGTTGCTATAAATATTTTTGTACATGTAGATCTTTTTCCTTTTTCATCGATCTCTTTGGGATATAGACTTAGTAATGGTATTGCTACATCAAAGGGTATGCACAATTTGTAGCCCGTTAGGCGTAATTCCACATTGTTCTCCAGAATGGTTAGATCAGTTCACTACTCTACCAATAATTCATTAACATTCTTATTTTTATTCATCCCCTCCAGCATTTGTCATGTCTGCTAGGTCTCAATTCATTTTCACAGATATAATTGAATTGTCCATCATTCTCACAACCCATGAAACATGCATATATAAATACATATGCACACATAAACATGGATACGTGTGACTATGTTTATATGTATATATATGCAAATATACATATAGATATAGATGATACAGATATAGATATGGATATAGATATAAAGATATGATACAGATACAGATCACAGTGAGTAAGAGCACTAGATTTGGAGTCAAGAAGACCTGTGTTCAAATCTTAGCTCAGATATCATTAGCTATGTGACCCTAAGCAAGTCACTTGACCTTTCTCAGCCTCAGTTTCTTCATCTTTAAAATGGGAATAATAATACTATCATAAGAATAACTAGCATTTAAATACTGCTTACTTTGTGCCAGGCATTGTGCTAACTACTTTTAAAATATTGTGTGGATCAAATTATTCTTGTTATTGCATTAAACTGTTATTATTAATAAACTAGAGACAGGTAAATTGTGAACCAATACCATGGTCCACAACTGGAGTTATTATGAGTTTAAAAGCGTATTATATGGTGCTTAAAAGCTTTAAATATGCTTTATAATGGTAGACTTAGAACCAGGAAACCTGGACTTGAATCTCAGCTCTGATCCTAGCTGTATGTGATATTGAGAAAGGGATTTTGATATGGGGATGGGTTGGTTTGTTTGGGGGGGGTGCTCTTTTTTTTTCTTAGACTGGGTCTCCTTATCTCAGGCTGTAAGTACAAAAGCCATTCAGAGGCTGATCCTATTTCTGATAAGTGTGCAAGTTTTCACCTGCTCTGTTTCCAACTTGGGCTGGTTTTCTACTCTTTAGGTAGTCTGGTGACCATCCGTTCCTGGGTCCTTACAATATTTGTACTGGATACCTGATTAGCTTTAGTTTTAATATAGCTCAGAACTCCTGGACTCAAGAGATTCACCAGCCTCAGCATCCCCTAGTAGCAAGAATTAGAAGAATGTACCATTGTATGTAGTAGGGAAAGTCCTTTAACCTCTCAAACCTTTGGTTTTTGTTTTGTTTCTATAAAATGGGGGTAATAACACTTGGCACTATCTCACAGCATTATTGTGAGGAAAGAGCTCTGTGTAAACCTTAAGGAACTATGGAAATGTGAGTTATTATTATATTATTATTATTATTATTATTTTAAAATTAGCTAATTATGAATGACATTATCAACCTTGGGGAAAAATATGCGATGGTGGTCAGGTCAAGGTTAATTACTCAGTATTTTGTAGAGTATACATTAAAATTAATACCAAATAAAAAGAAAATAAGGATGAGAAGACAGTATGGTATACAGTTAAAACAATTCATGCATAACCTACTTACTAAAATTATTGATACTTAAAAGTGGGAAATGGATAAAGTAATAGACATTGAAATAGACTATCATCATATCCTATGGAAGTTTGGGACAATGCAAATAAATTTGCCACAAGGAAGAGTCTAGAATAGATCAACCTAGAAGCTAAGTGACAAGGCACTTGATTTCCTTGCCAAGCAGGATGATATGGCAGCCAAGAATATTTGCTATTGCCTTGGAGTCTGTCTACCATAGAGTCTACATGGAAAACGGAATTCTGATTGATAATGTCATCCTCTAAAATGCAACTCTCTTCAGATGACCTTTCCTTGTTGCATTAACCCTAGAACACTGAAGAGCCTCCTAAATGAGAATGTGTTCTACTCAAAGAGTTCAACCTAACCATCCACATAGGAAACACAAAGTAGATGAAGAATATGTATTCTCCAGACTGCAATATGCAGTTAGATGAAGAGCTCATAGAGCTAGTCCATCAGAAATCTTGGATGGATACTGAAGAAGGAAAACAAATGGAGCTCAAAATTTAATAGGAGGAAGAAAGCAGGCTGAAATGGACTTGAAAATTTAACCAGTGCTTTTAAGGGCCTCAAGCTTTTCTCTCAAACAAAAAAAAAACATCTTTTAACGTTAATATTCTTCTAGAGATGTTGTATAAATCATAGAATGCCAAAATCTTCAAAGAACCAAATTTGTAACTCAACAATCCAGCTAGCAGCTTCTGTGGGGGTGTAAGATCGACCAACAACCAGGACCCAGAAAGCTTCCAACACAGGTCCTTTTGATCTGTTTTACTTGAGGAAAGCAACGTTAAGGGTTTAACAATCTTACTTTAATCCAGCATACAAATATCATTTGCTTAGTTCAGGGGAAAAAATCATCACCCTGAATTAGAGACCAAATACAATTCAACATCTGGGTGTACAGCCAGGGTGCTCATTATAACGGCTGGCCCAGAGTCACGTGCCACTCCTGCTGTGGCTCAGAGCTCTGAGAGAGAGAACGTTGACCTCTGCGCTTATGTATCCTGTTCATGGCCCCTGAAGGGCGCTCATTTCACCCAGGCTGGGCATGGAAAAGTTCCCCACCCCCAATATTACATCAGATACAAATCAATGGCTCCCAATTGTCTCAGTGCTGAGAAATACAAAAACAACCCACTTTATCTGCCCCATTCAAACAAAGGTCAGAATTATTAAAGGTCAACAGCAAAAAGTTCCACCTTAATTACTATTACAGTAACTCACTCAAAAAAACAGTGGATAAAACAGTTGATGAGCAAGAATACAACACAGCATTTTGCCTAGGGTGAATTGAACTCAAGACATGCAATAAAATATGTCAACAAAGATCAGGAAAAGAGATGTACCAATTCTATATCAGCCGGGGAGATAACTGATGGAAAGATCTGTGCGCTATGCTGGTACTCACAGGACATCAAAAGACCTAAGAATCCCACAGTCCATTGGGTGAAGTCCTTGTGGAAGATTTTTAAGAGAAGGTAATCAAGAACTTCACAGATGATGGGCGAGGGAGGGATGAATTATATGATCTACACAATTTACAGGCATACCTACACAGCTGAGATCCCAGATCTGTTGAAGTACTGCCATTAGTACTGAATCTTTCCTACCCTCAACCAATAAACTCTAGTGCCTCCAGGATCAAATGCAAAATCCTCTGCTTGGTGTTCAAAGCTCTTTATCACCCAATCCTCTCCTATCTTTCCAGTCGTCATTCACCTTACTTCTTGCTATTCTTTGATCTAGTGCCACTGGCCTCCTTCCTATTTCTCAAACTAGACAATCTCTCAGCTCTGGACATTTTCTTCAGGTGTCCCCCATGCCCAGAATCTTCTCTTTCTTTATCTCTACCTCCTGACTTCCCTGGCTTTCTTAAAGTCCCAACTAAGACTTCATTTTCTATATAAAACCTTTCCCAACCCCTCTTAATTCTAGTCCCTTCCCTCTGCTAATTATAGCCTTTTGGGGTGTGTGTGTGTGTGTCTGTGTGTCTGTGTGTGCCTGTGTGTGTGTGTGTCTGTGTGTGTTTATGCATTTTTTGCTTGTTATCTTCCCCATTATATTGTGAGCTCCCAGAGGGCAGAGATACTTTTTTTCCTCTTTTTGTATCTTAAGTAGTTAGCATATTGCCTAGCATATACTAGGTGCTTAATAAATATTTATTGACTAGCAATCACAATTTAGAATTGCTACTTAGAAATGAAAGGAATTGCCTATAAATATCATGTAATACATATCATATAACCATTTATCATATAAAATCGTAGCTGATTAAAGACAAAACAACAAAGTAGACTGATAAATCATAGAAATAATCATTACTGAATAGGATGTTATTTGAGAGATAACCATAAATTATATGGCTATGCTATATACCACATGTGAAATGCTCAGTGGTACATTATTCAATTTAATTCAGGATACTTTTAATAAGCACCTATTTAATCACTGTACAAGACTCTGGGGATAGAAAGACAAAAATGAAAAACAGTTCCTGCTCTCAAGGCACATGTATTCACTAGGAGACAAACCATTTACATAGATGAATAAATACCAGATAATTTAACTTAAGAAGGGAGAAAGAACTAAAAAATGGATAATAAAGAAAGGATCCATGTAGAAGGAGGCAACTGAATTGAACTTTAAAGGAAGTAACCTTGAAACATTCTAATAGATGAGGAAAAAATATTTATTATAACAACTTAGAAGCATAAACATGAGGGACAGCCTTGGGAACAGGAGATAGAATGTTAAGTTCAGGATAGTTAGTAGGCCCATTTGGCTAGATTATAGGTTAGATAATGGGGAATGGCAGCTTTGGACTGGTTGCTTCGAAGCAATTTATGAAAGCCTTTAAATACAAAGCTGGGGTGTTTGCATTTTATCCTAAAATAGTGAACCATTTAAGGGTTTTAATCAGGGAATGACATGATCAGACCTATGTTTTACAAAGAATATTTTGGCAATTTTTTGGAGGGTAAATTGTAGAGGGAAAAAACTGGAAACAAAGAAACCAATTCAGAGGCTTCTACAATAGCACAGATAAAAAGTAATGATGTTGATGCCTCTTTGAGACCAGAGAAAGGGATGAATTCAAGAGAGGTTGTGGAAAAAAGAACTGAAAAGATTTGGCAGGTGAGTGGATTTTGGGGTGAGGATGAGGGAAAATTCAAGGATGACTTTGAGATTGCTCATCTGAATTGCCTGTGAGAACAACGAAATAAGGAAGTTGATGGGAGGTGTAAAATTAGGGGAAAAGATAAATTTATTTCAGACATGTTGAATTTGAGATGCTGACAGGACATCCACTGTGTGAGTCCCAGTGGGCAATAGTTAATGACATGAGACTGGAGTTCATGAAAGAGAGTAAAACTAGGCAAATAGATTTTTTGAGTCATCTACTGTATTAGCAAGGCAATAATCACAATACATATGATAATTGTCAAAATGCCCATGTGGTTCTGTATCACACAATATGAGACTCTAGATGTAGAAGGTAGAAGAAGTAAACCATTTATTCAGACACCAGAGAACCAGATCCCATAACCAATGAGTCCAATCACAGCAGCAAAGAATTTAATATACAATATCACAGACAGCAGAGAACCACTCCATCCCATAACCTTCCCACCCCCTGCTGGGGCCTTGCCACCAACAATCACTCATAGCACAGCCACCATGTCTGCACTCTCCCTCAGTTCTAACTGCTCTCTCTCCACATTTCCCGTGACACACTTTCCTTTTCATCTCAGGAAGCTCCCCCCACCACATGTGTCTTAGGTTTCCTGTGATATAAGCAGGTCACATGTTCTATTAATGGGTGGGAAAGATCTTCAAATCTAAATTGTTACTACATTCCAGCCCCAAGATCTTTCTTATCCATTATATAGGTCAATGGGGCAATCAATCGGCGTTTTGGGATAACTGCTGTCAATAGAACTTTACAATATAACAGAGATTACACAAAATAAATATATAAAATAATATCAGCATTCCCCCCTCAAACAAATGGGGCTTAAAATCTTGGGGTAAGGGGCAAAGGTCTCATCCTCCATAGGTTCTTCCTGCTGAAATTGGACGTAGGTCACATGGCCTGTTAATGTCTGGGAAAGATCTTCGAATTTTAATTGTTATTACATCTACATAGAGATTATCATCAGGCCTGTGAAAGATGATTAAATCACTTAATAGAGAGAGCATAAAGAGAAGGGAGGAAAAGAGGCCGAGGACAAAATTTTAGAGAACAGTTAGGATACTGTCAACGGATGATCATCCAGGAAAAGAGACACAAAAGTCAGACAGCCTGATAGGATGAGAATCAGGAGAGAATAGTTTCATGGAGTGCAAGGCAAAAGATCATATCGAAGAGGAGGGAGTGGTAGACAGTATACTCAAAAACCTAGCATGTTACAAACTAATCATAATTCAGTAGTGCCAATAAAGTATCAACCTGATGATGAATATAGTACCTAATGTCTTGGAAATAATCCTTGCTCAGTACAAGAGTATGCACTTCGTTAGAAGAATTTTTTACCCTGGGGTACCATGTATTGAAAACTAAGTTGGTATGAGTCCAGCAAAGAGAAACTGAAAAGATACATGCATTAGAAATAAGATTTGAGGAAAGCAATTTAGCTTATTTAGACCAGAGTAGAGATATATAAGTGATGAGTTTTAGTAAAAGATGTGGCATGATGAATGAATGAATTAATTGATTAATTAATTAAAAAGCATATATTAAGCACTTCTTATCCACCAGGCCTGTGCCAAGCACTAAGGATACAAATGCAACACAAAACAATCAAGATAATCCCTGCCCTCACAGAGCTTACCTTCTGAATGATGAACCCAGAGGAGAAACAAAGTAGAATGCTTTAATCTGGGATGTCATGAAGTTAGTGAGATCATAGGGCAATTGATAAACACATCCTTTCCAGGAATAGTAGTGTTGATTAAATTACTACTCCTAGAGTGAGCAGTGAAAGGTGATGAGGGGAGCACGCCATGAGTGATGGCATGGAAGGAAGATGACCAGGGAGCAATAGTATGGGAGCTTTTGGTATGGAGGGTGGGAGTTACAGTTCCAAAATTAAAGTATGTCCAAAAAGATATAATATAAATACCCTTGAGGCTAAATACAAAGTGTTTGTTACCATCTCCAATAATGAATGGTGGGCTCATCATTTTTGCTTGTTTCCTCTCCTAAGCGTTACATAAACCACTGCTTCTTCCATTTCTAACTAGGAGGGAAAGGCTATATCTCTGTTCAGTTAAAAATTGTAAATTACTGTAAGACATAGGATATATTAACTTAGAGGATACTGTTATTTTCCTGACAGAAGATCCTATCTTAACTCTTTATGAAAAGTGAAAAGCATAGTGACTTGAATGTTTAAAATATTTGGAGGCTTTAAATTTTTTACAAGGTGAAATGTGTATATGTGTGTGTGCATATCTATGTGCAGATTTTATACGTGTGTGTGTGTGTTAAAACTAAACAGACAGTATAGAATATTGTAAAATTCACTATGCTAAGAGTCTAAAGACCTGGGTTTGTAACCCAGCTCTTATTTTTTACCTACCTCTGTCACTGTGGTCAAACACTTAGCTTCTCTATAACTCAGTTTACTCATTTATAAAATGCAGAATTAAGTTCTAAGTCTTTTCTACTTCTAAATCTATCCTGAGTAGAGTGTGGTGTGTGTGTGTGTATGCGTGTGTGTGTGTGTGTGTGAATGTGTGTGTGTAACAAGTACATCTTATTTCACTGGATCAGGATGGGAAAAATATATACCTATGTGTGTATATATATGTATATATTGTGTGTATATATATATATATATATATATAAACATATGTGGGAGCTAACTCTACCCACTCCCCACTAAAATCTCCATTTACCCTTCCACAGTACTTATAATTACCATAGTCTTCATTATTGGGAATTAAACAGTATTAGAATACATGGTATTCCAATGACAAATGGTATCAGAATACATGTTATCTGGAAGGAAATTATACACTGGGAAATTACCAATCATTAATATTTGAGCTCAAATGACTTTATCAGATTGGCAAGGTAGTTAGCTAGCAGAGACATATTAGGATGAAGAATGGGACGCAGGACCAATAAGTTTTGATTTTAAAAAAATGATTGGTGAGTAAAGTAGATTGCCCTGGTAACCGAGGAATAGTATGAGGGGCTTTGGTCGTGGAGGGTGGAGGTGACAGTGATAAAATTAAGGTTTGTCCAAAAAAATCATAATATAAGCATCCTTGATGCTAAATACAAAGTGTTAGGTTACTATCTCCAATAATGAATGATGAGAAGCTCGTCATTTGTGCTTCTGTTTACACTCCTCTTCTCGTCCAATTATTCATCTAAGTAAAATCCTCCTTATCCATGAGCAGATGAAAATGAATCTGGCTTCCTGACAGAAAACAGCAGACTTGGGAAATTCAAGCAAATCATGAAATGGAAACATGCTCTACAAAGACCTATAATCAGGACAGAAGTTTTTAATTAAAATGACCCCTACCTTGGGAATCTAAGTATAGGCAAAGGTCAGCACATTCATTTGCTAATTGTACTTCCCTGCTATGGACATTAACCAAAGCTTGCCTTTAACCTTAACACAAATGTAAAAAAAGGTAAGAGTTATTATTTCTGAACACATAGAAGTGTTTTTTTTTCATTTCAAGAACATTTAAAGCCAAAGTTTGTGTGCACATGTGTGTGTGTGCACGTGTATGTGTGTGTATATGTATGTGCACATCTCTAATGGAACAAAACCACAGTCACTGTCAAGAATCACTATTAGTCTCTATGGCAGCAGCTTTGCATTGCATATTATCATAGAAGCACAATGCCAAGTTCATTGTTTACCCAGGATTAATAATGGGAAATAATTCTTAATATAAATCAAAAAAGAGACAATTCAAGTCTTATCCTAAGCCTTGCCTGGTCATAATCTAATAAGTCACCAGTACCATGCTTGCATTAATATGTCTAAGAAAGCCCTCCAGCAGCTGATATTAGCTTACATTCCCCTAAGCATTTCAGTAGAGCATTGTAGAGAAAATATGAGTCAGAGGGGAATCAAAAATAGAGATTCTGAGGGTAGCAGGGAGGAGAATGATTACTATAATGAGAAGCTGTACATATGGACAGCTCACTCTTTGTAATAATAATTGTGCACAAGTTTCAGGGTATTACTGGCACATTAGCTGTAATAGAGTAGGACATCAGCATAACAGATTTTTGTGTTCAGACTGATTCTCCCATTCTAGCTCTGCAGTGAACTCTGAAGTCTCAAGTGAAAGAGCTCCACCCCTTACAGTTTGCCTATGCAAGATAAGAGGGAGGTGAATTCTCCCACAATTTATATAAATCTTGAGGATGGTTCTTCACCATCCCAGCTTCTAACCTTCAGGCTTAAAAATTATCCTTCTGTATGGGAGCTCTGCTGTATATTTTATGTGCCACAAGACAACTTGGCACATAGTAGGAACTTAATAAATGCTATTTGACTGACTGACTAGCTAAGGATAAGTTAGAGAGCAGCTGGGGGAATATTCCATTCCTTAGCACCCATAGAAAATATTTTGCTCTGAACTTGATACTTGGTAGTCTCTTTATGCCTGATTCCTCCATCTGAAAAATACAGTGGTACCTATGTAAACAATTCTTTTGGAAACAAAGCAGTTTTTAACAAAATTGATCTGGAGAATTAACAAATGAAAAAAATTTGATAAGAACTTAACATCTGCACACGTCAAGTGTCTTGCCTTCTCAATGTGGGTGGGGGGAAAAGAGGGAGAGAATTTAGAACTCAAAATTTGAAAAAAATGTTAAAATTGTTTTTACATACAATGGGGGAAATAAAAAATTAATTTTTTTTTAAAAAAAGCTTACTATGTGCCAGACACCACACTAACCAGTGGGGACACAAATACAAAAAGTGAGACAATTTTTACCCTCAAGTAGCTTACATACTAATAAAGGAAAAAACATATATAGAGGAATGGTGATCAGGGAAAGGTGTTTTGGGCTGGGGAATGACAAGGATGGTAAGATGATCGATAGGGCATTCAACCACATGCCCTTTCCCAAAGCAATGATACTGTTTATTATAACTATAGTCAAAGCATGAGATGGAAAAAGGGGTTAGGAGAGTGGAAGCAGGGATCAAAAGGCAGAGATAAGGTTGGAACGTGGCATATAGGGGAAATCCTGGTCTCTTCTTTGCTAAGATGGAAGTAAAAACAATTAAGAGGAGGAAGCAATGATGCTACCCCAGGTACAGACCTTTAGTAAGAGGATCAGTGCCCAGACCTAACTAAAGAATGGACCTCACTCATGGTAGCATGGGAATGGGGCATGCGTCACCCAGGGTACCTACAGCCTGGTTTGGCTTCCAGCTGAAGGGAGGTACTCCCATCATGTTGAACAGGAATCTGAGGAGCCATAGCCAACACACCTCTCTGAGAGCAGCAGATAGAACAGAATTGCTCAAGAAGGCACAGCTGTGAAGGAATCCTAGCGCTCTTGATGTTACTCAGTCCCTGACACCTGAGGGTGAGGAAGCAGCTTCAAAAATGCATTTGCTGAATGACTAGGAGTCCCAACAACCTAATTATAGGGGGTATCTTGAAGAAGAAAAGCAAGGAAAGGGGAATTGGAAGGGAAGAAAGGCTTCTGTGACAGATGAACTTTAGCTGTATCAAAAGTGTCAGGTCTGCTTCAGCCTACTTCACAAGGATGCAATAGAGATGAATTAAAATCAGCAAAATCTGAAAAAGCTAGAGAAGTTATACATATGATAACTTTTTATACAATACACAAAAGATCACTATTTAATTAGAGGCTGTGTGGTACTATGGAAAGAGCCTTGTGGGGGGGGGGGGTGGAGCCAAGATGGCAGCTGGAAAGAAAGGACTAGCATGAGCTCCCCACCAAGTCCCTCCAAAAACCTATAAAAAATGTCTCTGAACCAATTCTAGAACTGCAGAACCCACAAAATAGCAGAGGGAAGCAGGGCTCCAGCCCAGGACAGCCTGGATGGTCTCTGGGTAAGGTCTATCCTGCACGGAGCTCGGAGTGGAGGGGAGATGAGCTGAGTGGAGTTGAGCCCAGCATGTGTGGGGACTGACCAGACCAGGAGCCGGGCGGAGCATGCCCCAGCCCCCTGAATCAGTGAGCTGCAACAGTTACCAGACTTCTCAACCCACAAACACCAAGGACAACAGAGTAGGTTAGTGGGAGAAGCTGCTGGGGACTGAGATAGAGTTTGCTGTTGGGCCACTGCCCCAAGGGCAGTGGAGGTGGGGCAGCTACAGAACTACAGCTGCAGTTGCTTCTGGCC
>JAQQSZ010011987.1:0-12117 GCA_028646595.1 Phalanger gymnotis | reverse complement strand
TTGTATTCTGGGGAATGTTTGCAGACTTGTAGGAAGCCAATGAGTGGCTCTGGGAGAAAAATTCTCCTTTAGCCTACAAATCTAGGTGACTGGAAGAATGGTGGTGTTCTCAATAGCAGTTGGGAAGTTAGGAGGAGGAATGGGTTTAGGGGAAAGATAGTGAGTTCCGTCTTGAGCATTTCAAGTTTGAAATGTGTATGGGACATAGAGATTGAAATGCCTAGAAGGCACCTAGAGATGTAAGACCTGAGCACAGGAGGGACATAAGAATGTGTAGCCATGAGAGTCACACACACGGAGATGACATCGGATCCGTAGGAGCTAAAGAGCTAACTGAAAGTGTGTAAGAGAAAAGAGGAAAGGACAGGGTCAGGGACAGAGTCCTCAGATAAACCCATGCATAGCGTATGAGATAGGGATGGAGAAGCTGCAGAGCGAATCCAGAATGAGCAGCTAAGCAGGTAGAAATATACCTATGACAGTACAATGTCAAGGGAAGATTATAAGCAGTAATGCTTTAGGAAACCAAGAGAATCAGCGGAGGGTAAAAGCAAGTTTGAGAGTTTGCCCAGAGTGGATGGAGTTGAAGCCTTTGGGGAAAAAAATAGTTTCTCGTAATCTAGTGAATGCTGATGAGGATACCCTAGGAGAGAGGATCTACAATCCTAGTCACAGGAAGAAAAGATGAATCAGAGTGGCTGGAACTCCCTGCTAAGTTAAATAAATAGGTAGGAGGTATGCTTTTCTTTCCAGGGCATAAATCCAAGATATGATGGAGAGTTTCCTGAGACTTATTGAATATGACAATTATTCCAGTGATTGTTCTGGGACAAATGGATTGACGATGGACAAAAGTGATTCTGATTTTAAAAGAAGAAAGAAAGAAGGAAAAGATGGACAAAATGGTCCTGATTTAAAAAAAGAAAGAGGGACAAAAGTCCTGATTTAAAAAAAAGAAATAAAAAATGAATTTTTAAAAATAATTTTTGAAAGTAGTTTAAAAGAGTAATCTACAAACACAGAATAGAAAGACTAGTACTCACTAAGAGCCATCATGGGTTCATCAAGATCAGGTCATGTCAGATTAACCTCATTCTCTCTCTCTCTCTCTCTCTCTCTTTCTCTCTCTCTCTTTAAGGAAGGGCAATAAATAAATTAGTATGCCTGGATTTCAGCAAGTCTCTCATACAGTGCTTGTAGCCAAGATTGAGAGATGTAGGCTAGAGACTCATTCAGTGACCAAAGAATAGTCATTAAGGGATCCCTGTCAAATTACAAGGAATTCTCTAGTACAGTGCCCCAGGGCTCTGCCCTTGGTTTTGTGCTATTCAATATCTTTATTCACTGACTTGGATGAAGCATAGAAGGCCCACTTATAAAATTCAGAAATAATACAAAACTGGGAGGAATCTATTCTATAGATATCTATAACACATGAAGCAATAGATTCAGAATCCCAATAATATTGACAAGCCAGAACAATGGACAGAATTTATTCAAACACTGAAATGGACCTATGATCATACTGGTATGGGTAATTTTTCCAGTGATACAGATCATAATCCCACCATGCCACTTATTACCCTGTGTGATTTTTTGTCCATGTTCTCCCATAAGTTTGATGCTAGCGTCATTCTTCACTTTGTCTTAATGTCACAAGGATGCTAATGGAAGACATGACCTGTCCATTGGTCAGCCCCGGCTTTAGCCATATAACAAGCCCATATTATTTTTGACTCATCTATATCTTTGATTATATCATTTGCATCACTTCTCTTTGATAAGAATATTAGAAGTGAACAAGAAACCTTTCATAAATAATATTCTGTAGTAGACCGCATCTTTACCATCACACATTTGAATGAAAGATAGAGAATGTGAATCTTACTGTACTTTTTGCTTGTTCTAGTAAAAGCATTTGATTGGTTAGAAGAAAATGCTGCTTTAAAGACTTTCCAATGAGGTACCTCCCACGCATATGTCAAAATTACACAAAATTCCTTGATAAATGTAACAATAGAGATAAATTTTTGTTGTTATCTGTCCAGTGATCACTAATATTAGGCAAGACATAAAACAGAAAGAGATAGGCTTGCCAAAGGTGACTTGGAGGAGATCCAGCACAGAGTCTAAGTTTAGAAAGGATTCCCAAAGGATGATGAAGTTCTCCATATGTTCCTATTTGCAGATAGCAATGGATAGAAAGTAATAGGATGGAATTAAAAAGGAGTAAAATCCTGAATTTGCCTTAAAGAAGAATCAATTGCTCAAGTACAGGATATAGGAATTGTGGCTAGACATTACCTGTAACAAGGCTCTGCAGTTGTAGTAAACCAAAAGTCCAACATGAGTCTACAAGGAAATATGTTAGTCATAAAAGCTAATGCTCTTATTCTAGCTTACATTAGCAGGCAAAAAGTGTCCCAAATAAAGGAGATGCTAGTTGTGTCACATCTTTTCTAGGTACCACATTTTAGTAAGGCAACATAGAGAGCATTCAGCAAGGGCCAACTTGGATGGTGAATGGGCTTGAAAATCATGTTTATGAGGAATGGTCAAAAGAACTGGAGATGTCTTCAAATTTCAATATAAATTCACCATAAAGTACTTTTGTAGCTTCCTTCAAATTATTCTCTTACAGAAAGAACCAACAACAAGGTATAAAACCCAGTCAAGTTTATTGCATATAAGACACTATATTATGCCTTAAAAAGCAAAGCTTATAACCACACTTTGTGTTTAGACTAACGGAGTATGCTCTAGGCCAGATTTAACTACTATGGAAGACTCAACAATGGAATTTCAAACGGCAAGAGGATGATTAATTGTCTTAAAAAAGATGAAAAAAGGGGAAGTTTCAAAGAAGGCCCACTTTAGGTGTGGGTGGACAGAAGGCTGGGACACAGGCCAGATGAGGACACACCCAGGGTGAATGCCATACTGAGCTACCGAAATGGGGAAACTGATGTACTGAAAAAACACAAAACAGGGTAATTACACTTATTTTTCTTCATTGGGATGTTTGGGTGAAGAAGTAAGTTGGGAAGGGTGGAAATAATAATACATGGTTCACATTTATATGAACCTTTAAGGTTTACAAACACCTTACATGCGTTGTCCTGTAGTAGGTAGGTCACTGGACTTGGATCCAGGAGGAACTGGGTTCAAATCACAACTGAAACTACTAGAGGGGTGACCTATCAGTCAACAAACATTTATTGATCACTTACTTCGTGCCAGGCATTGTGCTAAGCAATGGGGAAACAAAGATGGGTAAAAACATGGTACCTGCCCTCAGGGAGCTCACATTCTAATGGAAGAGACAACTTGTAAATCCAGGCAAAGATCCTGGAATGATTTTTGCCATTTCCTTCTCCAGCTCATTTTACAGATGAGAAATTGAGGCAAACAAGGTTAAGTGACTTGCCCAGGGTCAGACAGCTAATAAGTGTATGAGGCCAAATTTGAACTCAGGTTCTCTTGACTATAGGGCTGGTGTTCTAGCCATTGAGCCATCTAAGAAAAGGAGAGTAACAGGGTCCAATTTATGCATTAAGAAAATCACTGTGGCAATGTGGAAGATAGGTTGGACAGAAGATGTAGGGACTAAGTAGATTAGACTGGATGTAGGGAGATAAATTTGGAGACTCCAATAATGGTGCAGATGAGATGTGCTGAGTGCCTGAACTAGAGTGGGTTATTTATGAGTGGAGAAAAGGGGATTGATAGGGGAAAAGTTATACCAGCAGAATAAATAGAACTGGTCATGAAGAAGACAAAGGAGAGAGAAGAACCAAGGATGACTGCATCTGTGAACCTGGGTGACTGGAAGCATGGCGGCACTCTTAGATGAACTAGGAAATTGAAAAGAAGAGTGGGTTAAAATGTCCTCTAAGTTCCTTCCAGCTTTAACAGTCTATGATTCCCTGGGTGGTCTGATTCTTGTCTGTTGTATCATCTACCTCCTCTGTTATTACAGGTTTTCAGTCTGAAAATAAAACGAATGCTAAAGTTCCTTGGTTTTGTACATAACATTGGTGATTAAAGAAGACCAAAGGCATTTGGGGGAAATAAAATTGCAATTTTATTATCTTTGGATGTCAAGGGCCAGTGCCCTCTTCCCCACCAAAGCTCAGCCTAGAGTTGAAGCCAAATACTTGTCTATAAAAGAAGTGCTCATGAGATGAGGATTCACTCCCAGGGGAAGTTTCGTTTCCATTGTTTCTCTGAATAAGTAGATTTATCTTGGCTTCCATTGTTTAAGGGAATGCTTTGATTGCTGCATACTTTCCAGATAAAGGCACAGGGAACTCTTCCAAAATATCAAGCAAGCTGCATGTGTCTCTGTTGCTCACTTGGACCAATCATAATCATTTTCAGTTCACAATTCAAAGGGGTTATGGGAAAAGCAACAGAGCTGAAATCAGTCTTGCAATAAAAGAAACAACTCAACATACTGGCAGGTCTCCCCACTCCAGTCTATTGAATTAGGACCCGGGAGGCACATTTTAGGCTGTGTTGTCTCAAATCACTTCACCTCTCTGTGAGCCCCAGGTCCCTCATTTGTAAAATGAAGGGGTTGGATTAGACAGGCCGCTGAGGTCCCTTCCAGCTCAAAATCTATGATACTAGGCACTATGATTCACCGAATATGGCACATGAGTCTCTCATACATAGCATGCTTTTATATGGAACTTTAAGGTTTACAACCTCACAAGAATCCTCTGAGAGGGTTCCGATTTCCAGATCCTTTTTACCCTCAATTTACAGATGAAGAAACCGAAACTGGGAGAAGTTAATTAAGAGGCTTACCCACACTCACATAGCAAAGCGGTGTTAGAGCTATCGCTTTAAGGCTGATGCTATTTCCTGTTGCTATGGTTAACTTAGCTTGCCTGAATATCAGAGGCAGAAAAACCTTCTGGGAGGATTGTGATAGTGGCTTCATTATTACTGGTCAGGAGAGGGAGGATGGACAATCTCTAGTATTTGCATTATAACTTTGTTTAGGCTATTGTGCATGGCCATATTCAAACTTTTATTAATATAAAAATGATATATTGCCTGTCAAAGATATCAACAAAATGTTCAAAAATTGTACAATGAACTCTACACCAGTAAAAGCAGCCAACATGCACATATACATACACACACACACACATATATGTTTTCCTAACAATCATGTGAGGTAGGCATTATAAAGTATAACATAAGAATAAAGACCATACCCCTAATCTTATTGGTACAGGGAACTCAGGAAAAACTTTAAGCATTGCAGGTAGGTCTTCACCTTCTGTACAATTTACTGTCTTAATAATTTGCCTGGGAGCACTAAGAGGTTAAGGGAGCCTAGGCGGCAGAGTGAATAGAGTTGGCTGGAGTCATAAGGACCTGAGTTCAAATCTGGCCTCAGGTATTTACTAGCTGTGTGACCCTAGGCAAGTCACTAACCTTTTTCGCCTCAATTTCCTCATCTATAAAGTGAACTGGAGAAGAACAAGGAAAATCACTCCAGTGTCTTTGCCAAGAAAATTCCACATGGGGTCAGAAAGAGTCGCACACAAATGAAACAACTCAACAATTGAGAGGTAAGGTAACTCACCCAATGTCACTCAGACTGCATATATTAGAGGCAAGACTCGTACCCAGGTCTTTCTGGTTTCAAACCCCCCTCTCTCCACTATGCCAGCTTGTTCTCTTATTGCAAATCGTATTTTTTCCATTTTTAAAATAATTGATCAAGATAAAACATAGTAAGGAATCATAGATCTAGAGCAAAACACAAGGGCTAATGAGTCCAAACCCCTCACTTAACAGAAAAGGAAACTGAGACCCAAGAAGGTTAAAGACCACACAGCTCATGAGTATCAGGGGCAGGATTTGAACTCAGATCCTCTGACTCCAGAGCCAACACTCATTCTACCATACCACATTAGCTCTAATACCAAAAATGCTGCAGAAATGATTCCTTTGAGGTCAGCTGGTAGCTGAGTAGCCTTAGAAGTATTTCTTCAGATGCCCAATACCTATGACCACTACCGAGAATGGCTCTCACTCCTGTAACACTTCAATGGAAATTACTGACTTCGATTAGCTGACAATGGCACCATGCTGCTTTCACTCAGGCCATCCACCTCACTGCCCTCTCACAACTTTCATATAGCTTGTTCTAACATTCTGATTGGTGGGGTTTTACCTCACAGTGCACATTGATCCGCCCTTCCCCCTTATGCATGTTCCATTTATGTTTTTTTTTAACCCATTAGAATGTAAGCTCTTTGAGGGCATGGACTACCTTGCTTGTTTATATACATATACATATATACATATGCATATGTGCACAGTTATGACAACTACTGCTCAGGCTTTGTATCTCTAGTTTTTAGTATTATGAGAGCAGCTCAGTGGCTCACTTGGATGGAATGCTGGGCCTGGAGTCAGGAAGACCTGAGTTAAAATCTGCCCTGAGACTCTTACTAGCTGTGTGACCCTGGCCAAGTCACTTAACCCTGTTTGCCTCAGTTTCCTCATCTATAAAATGAGCTGGAGAAGGAAATGGCAAACTACTCCAGTATCTTTGCTAAGAAAACCCCAAAAGGGGGTCACAAAGAATAGGACACAATGCCTGGCACATAGTAAGCCTTAATCTCTCTCTCTCCCTCTCCCTCTTCCTCTTCCTCTGTCTCTCCCTTTCTCTCTCCCTCTGTCTCTGTCTCTGTGTGTCTGTCTGTTTGTCTGTCTCTCTCTGTCTCTGTCTCTCTCGTTATCTCTGGGATCTTTTGGGTCGTGCTAGCAAAATGATGAAATAAGGTACAGCAGCTGTGATCTCACTACCTTTTAGTAGACAAATACAGATGTACAGGCACAAATGATGCAAAAGACAGGTAGTGAGCACATGGTTTGAGTTTGTTTTTCTCCATTCCTCCCAGAGATGGTAACGAAGAGCTAAAGTGTTCTTGGAAAAAATTTTAAAAATCAGCCACCCAGCATTTAGCTTCCTTGTTCAAGTGTGAGTGGAACAACACATTTGGGAGGGGCATTTATTGATTAACTTTCATATAACTTGGTATTCTAAGGCACTAAATCCTGAATTAATTTGCACTGGCGCCTTGAGGATTTCCTTAAGCGAGCAAATGCTAATGAGTGATAATGTACTTATAAGAGTTGAGATCCTGGAATATAGCAAGAAGGCTGCTTTGAGGCCTGTCTGCTCTTAAGGAAGGTAATAAAATCAACTCTTTTCTTTTAATGTGTCTTCCTGTCTCATCTTGGCACTGCCCCTTGCCACACTCTCTATTCCTGTTCTTTCTACTAATCCTTAATTTAAAGGAAAAATTTCTATTAAAAAAAACCACACACATTGTCATGGATTGTTTTACTTTCAACTACTGATTAACAGTGACTATTGTTATAATATGTATGTTATGTAGTAGTACTTATACTGTAGCACTCAAATTCAAAGACTCCTAATGTCTTTTCACTATTTTTTGGATTTGCATTATTCCTTCCTCATCTTTCTTTCTCCTTCTTGCTTCCCTAGTCTCTCATGTTCTTGCTCCTTTCCTTCCCAGTGACCCAATTTCTTTTATTCCTCTTTTTCACTGTCAGGCTCTCACCATCACTCTTCCCCATCATTTCTTTCTTTCTTTTTTTTTTTTTCCAATTTGTCCCTCACTTTTTCTTTCTTTCAGGCAATTAACAAGTATTTATCTGGCTTACCAAGGCCTAGACACAGTGCTAAGCACTCTGGATACAAAGAAATGCAAAGACCAATCAAGGATCTCACATTCAAGTGAGGGATACAATATGCCTACATTCTTTTCTGCAGGGCCTATAGAAGAAATGGGGCAGCTAGGTGTTACAGTGGATAGAATGTTGGGGCTGAGACAGGAAGACCTGAGTTCAAACCCAGCCTCAGACCCTAGTTGTGTGACCCTGGGCGAGAACCCTGTTTGCCTCAGTTCCTCATCTCTAAAATGAGCTGGAGAAGGAAATGGCAAACCTCTCCAGTATCTTTGCCAAGAAAGCCCCAAATGGGGGTCACAAAGAGTTAGACACGACTGAAAATGACTAAGCAGCAAATAGACTGGTCTGTGCTTTATGGGGGAGGTGGCAATGTATCAAACTACCTTCCTCTTCTCTTCTTCCACAGGGACCAATGTCTGTTCTTAGTTCTCTCTGGGTCTGGGATTGGTCTCTAGTATGAAAAAGAGCTCATACGAGTCTTTCTGTTTTCTTCTATGTTGTTTTTGTTCAGTTGTATCTGATTCTTTGTGACCTCATTTGAGGTTTTCGTGGCAGATACTGGAGTGGTTTTTCCATTTCCTTTTCCAACTCATTTATGGATGAGGGAACTGAGACAATCAGGGTTAAGTGACTTGCCCAGGATCACACAGTTAGAGTCTGAGGCTGGATTTGAAGTCAGGTCTTCCTGACTCCAGGCCCAACACTCTAGCCACTGTACCACCTAGCTGCCCCATTTCTTCTATAGGCCCTGCAGAAAGGAATGGTTCCTACTTATACCAGCCTGAGTCAATTAGATCATCTCTCATCAAGTGAGACTCCTCACTTCAATGGGAATGGGTCAATGAGTGACAATGAGCATGTTAATATTCTCTATGAGGGTGAATGGCACCTTCATATGAGAGCTAATGGATCTGGGGACTCAGCGAGTTGCTGGTGGGTGAAGTGGCTGAGTCTATGCACTTCTAACACTATTCTTTTGAGTTTTTTTGAAAGGCCTCCAAAATATGGTCACTTCTAGGGTTTGGCTCAGTTATTTGGCTCAGTATTCTAGAACTAAAGCTCTGTGGCTTCCAGACCTGCTATTGTCTATGATCAAAGCATGATTTTGTTTTGTTTTGTTTTGTTTTGCTCTGGGAAACAAGGCTATTGTGTGTCCCCACACCCAGGCACACGCCCACCTCTTGAGTGGATGATTAACAGGCCATAGGGAGTCATCAGGGTAGCTAGGTGGTACAGTGGACAGAGTGCTAGGTCTTGAGTCAGGAAGAACTGAGTTCAAATCCATCCTCAGATACTTACTAGCAATGTGGCCCTGGAAAAGTCATTTAACTTTGTTTCAATTTCCTTATCTGTAAAATGAGCAGGAGAAGGAATGGCAAATGACTCCAGTACCTTTGTCAAGAAAACCCCGTGTGTGTGTGTGTGTGTGTGTGTGTGTGTGTTTATACACATACAGAAAAAAATACCATGGAAGGGGAAATAGTGTCTTGATGATTCTCATATGAAGAATCAACCCAACCCAACAACCTCTTACGGAAGTGGTGGGCTAGCCATGCTCCTTCATCAATCAGCTAAAGGCCATGAACCTGTAGGTTAGGGAGATATGCTGCAAAGACCGTGTAGCAGAAGTGATGTTGGTGTCTATGACTGGCTTGTGTTTCTTTAAATCTTCCTAAAGAGAAGAGAATTGGCTTTCTGGATCTTCTTCAACATATGACTGGTTCATTGTTTCCAGTCAAAATGGCTACTATGGCATGTGTCTTTTGGTGGTCCAACACCCTGTGCCTAAGGCACCTTTTGTTCTAGATTGTTATAGAGTAAATTGGAAGGACAAAGCTTTTAAAATATTTAAGCACTGGATTATTAAACATTAATCTATGAACTAAAAGTTTCATTGTGGTATCCTCTTATGTTTTGTACATTAACCTGAATGTCTTCCAAGCATTTATTTAGGTATTTTTTAAAGGATTAAAGTTGAATATAGCAAAAATCCAACTAGCTAACCAAAATAAATAAAAGTAAATATCGCATTTTGGGGAGGGGGATGAATAAAGAATTCTAGAGAAATATCAAAGCATTACACCAATCTGCTGTTTGAAGAATACAAAAAAAAGAAAGAAGGAAAGAAAGAAAGAAAGGTAGAAAGAAAGAAAGGTAGAAAGAAAGAAGGAAAGAAGGAAGGAAGGAAGGAAGGAAGGAAGGAAGGAAAGAAGGAAGGAAGGAAAGAAGGAAGGAAAGAAAGAAAGAAGGAAGGAAGGAAAGAAGGAAGGAAAGAAAGAAAGAAGGAAGGAAAGAAGGAAAAAAGAGTGAGCAATGGAACTTGGGTTCTAAACCTTGTTCTTTCACTAACTTGCTGTGTTATTTAGGCAAATCAGTTAACCATTACAGGATTTAGAGTGGAAAGGGTTATATGACTTTATCTAGTCCACTGCCCCCACCTTACAGATGTGGCCCAGACAGGAGAAACAACTTACCCATGGTTACATAGGTACTAAGAAGTGGAGCTAGGATTTAAACTTAGGTCTTTGGATTCTGGATCCAGTGTTCTTTCTATTGTCTCCGATTTCTTCTTACTATCTATTTTCTTTATCTTAAAAATGGAAATAATTTTTGCCCATTTTACATCACAGATAGTTTTGAGAATCAAAAGAGATTTTGTCGTTGTTGTTTTGGACTATAATGTCATTAGTATAGGAAATTGCCAATAAGAAACTCCCTCTATCAATGAAAATCAGTTCCAATCCATAGTCTTAGAAAGTTGCCCAGAGTCACATAACCAATATTTGTCAAGGGTAGGACCGGAACTCAAATCTTCTTGACTCTTAAGTTGGCTCTTTATCCATTATACCATAATGTCTCTCATTTGAATATTAAATGAGATGAGAGTCTGTGAAAGTAGGCTTATAAGATCATAGCTCAGGACCAGAAGGAAGCTTGGAGCCCATTTAGGAAGTGTAATTTTATGGATGAGAAAACTGAATCCCAGAGAAGAGAATGGATTAATCCAAATTCACAATTAGCATGCATCAGAACTATGCAAAGTATAAGATCCTTGTAAGGGAGATCATTTGGGGAATCTATGTTCCTACAATACTTGGGGTTTCTACAAAACTGAAAGTTTCTATTAGGAGGGAATTTTTGAACAGTCCTTCACAGAAAGCTTTGTGCAAGATTCACAGCAGTGAGTCACCCAGTGCATACTCTGCTTGGTTATGTATTCTTTCAGCACGTAATGTTTATAAAATATTGGAAGTAGTCTTATGAGTCAGGCTGATATGGGGAGTCATGGTGGCAGAAGCAGCTAAAGGAGGCAACATTGATGGCTTAATAAGAGTGGAAGAGCAGCAGTAGAGATGAGAACAGTGTCTATATGTAGAAGACAGATCAAGTAGATTTGGCCTCATGTTCCTGAGCTCCTGCATCCCACCTGGACCCTGATAGGTGCTACAAGGCACAGCCAGAGGATTCAGTTCATCTAACTCAAGCCAACTGGGCTCTCAACCCTGACAGATCCAGAGTGAAGAGAGATGATCAGGTAGCGTAGCTCAAACTCCAAGATGCCACACCAGTGCTGTGAGATCCATTCTCTACTGTGTTGGGAACACAGAGGAATTGGAAGTAATTTAACTCTTTGTTTCCCTTGGAGGAATGGGAAGTAGTTGCCACTCAAGATGAGAAGAACGTTTATTATCAGATTCACTTTCTGGTTCCTTCCTTGTTATGCCATTTTGTTAAAGGTCTTTTGTTTTAAATTCATGTGTCATGTCTTGTTCTGGCAAAAAGTCATTGAGTAGGGGCTCATAACTGTGAATTTGAATATATGCTGACCCAAAACAGCCCATCTAACCCTATGATGTAGCAATGCAGCCCAGATCCACTGTGTATCTATAATCTAAAAACATTATTAGACTTCAAGGAATACACAGGAAACAATAACTTCCAATGGATCTCCTTTTATTTTTTTTATTTTTATTTTTAGTTTGCAACACACTATTCTACATAATTTTGAGTTCCAGATTTTCTTCCTTCCCTCCCCAAGACGGCATGGAATCCCATATAACTTCTATGTATAACTTGGCATTGAATTAATTTACACACTAGTCAAGTTGTGGAGAAGAATTATGACCAATAGAATGAATCATGAGAAAGAAGAAACAGAACCAAAAAAAAAAAAAAGCACAACCTAACAACAAATACAAAAGAGAGAAAAAAAGTGGGGGGGAGAAAAAGGTGAGCATGAAGTGTGCCTCTATCTGCATTCATACTTCGTAGTTCTTTCTCTGGATGTAGATAGCACTCTCCATTGTGAGTCCTTTGGAGTTGTCTCTGCATATTGTGTTGCTGAGAAGAGCAAAGTCTGTCAGGGTTAGT
>JAQQSZ010011986.1:0-12118 GCA_028646595.1 Phalanger gymnotis | reverse complement strand
GGGTTATAAAATCACACATACCCTTTGACCTATAAGGTCTGTATCCCAAAAGAAATAAAAAGAGAAAAGGAAAAGGACGTATATGTACAAAAATATTTATAGCAGCTCTTTTCTGGATGTAAAGAATTAGAAATTGAGGGGATGTCCATCAATTGGGAAGTGGCTGAACAAGCTGGGGTATTATGTTGGAATACTATTGCATTATAAAGAATGAAGTGCAGGATACTCTCAGAAAAACCTGGAAAGACTTGCATGAGCTTATGTAAAGTGAAATGACCTACATAAAAAGCAAAAGCAATATTGTAAGATGATCAGCCATGAATGACTTAGCTATTCTCAGCAATACAACGATCCAAGACAACTCTGAAGGACTTGTGATGAATAATGCTCTCCATCCCCAGAGAAAGAATTGATGGTGTCTGAATACAGTTTGAAGCATACTTTTTTTTTTACTTTATTTTTCTTGAGGTTTTTTTTGTCTCTATTTTCTTTCCCAACATGACTCTTATGGCTATGTTTTGTATGAATATAAATGTATAATCTATGTAGAATTGCTTGCCTTCTCAATGAAGGCAGGTGGGGAGAGTGGGGGCAGTGTGGGATGGAATTTGGAACCCAGAGTTTTAAAAATGAATGCCAAAAATTGTCTTTACATGCAACTGGGTGAAAATAAAATACCAAATAAAAGATAAAAAAGAAAAAAAACACTCTCTAATAAGTCTAGTAACCAACCTACTGAGAAATACCATTAAATAATAAATTCACTGGTCAAACAAGACACCTCAAATTGAGTGCTCTCTAAAATATCAATTATATTTACTGAATAAAGTTTTCAATTTCAAGCTAACTGTATTGTATAATAATTGAAGCATATTGAAATATACTTCCATCTTCTAAAAATGTATCTGCCCAATGATTCAGAACCTCGCAGAATCTCAGAAGAAACATTGGAGATATCAATTTGCAACAGTAAAGTAAGGATAATGTACAATAATTACTCCACAGGTTTGTTATGGGAAAAATGGTTTATGAATTGGAAGGTACTATGTACATGACAACTATTATTAGAGAACTCAGCATCAGAATTAGAAGGGACCTCAGACACCATTAAATATAACCTACACTTAAAGAGGTATTCTCTATACGGTACACAATAAGTGATCATTTAGTCTCCACTTGAACTATCTCCCAAGGCAGACTTTGGATAGCTCTAATTGTGAGTTTTTCCTCACATAAAAAATAAATGTTGTCTGCTTTCAATTGACCCTGCTTCCTCCCTGACCCCTTAATTCTATCTCCTGGGGCCAAGAAGAAAACAGTTAATGCCTTTTTGACATAACAGTCCTTCAAATATTATCATATCCAACATCCCAATTATTCTCCAGGCTAATCCTCCCTAATTCCTTCAGGTTATCCCCATATGATATGGTCTCCAGTTTTCTTTTCTCATTTGGACATTGCATACTTTCTTTGTGTCTTTCCTAAAATATTGGCATCCTGAATCAGAACAATTTTCTGGATATGGTATGACCATACTAGCCTCCACTTAATATAGTTTTTTGGCTGCCAAATAATCTGTCTGACCTTGTAGATCTAGAACTCCTCAGATATTTTTCACATGAATTTTTGTCTATCAATGTCTCCCTCACTATATATTTGGTTTTTTATGTTTTAATCATATTTTACATTTATTAATTCTGAATAAATGGGTACAGCCCCTGAACAAAGCACAAGGGAGTATAAGGACTCAGATGGAAGTCAGTCCTTTTATTGACTCCCACTCCAAATCTCCCCCCAAGCTCTTCATTGGCCAGATGCAACCCCCTCACTGCCTATGTCATGCCCTCCTCAAATGGCTTGTTTAAGCATGTGTACAAGCCTCTAACCTTTCACCTGACCAGAAGCCTAGTCACCTGACTTACATTCTGTTAAAGCTGGGGGCAGGGGAGAAGGATACTTTCAACTCTGTGGAAACAAAATTGCTTCCATCTTTTCTCACAATTTCCCCCTCTTTTATTTTATTCAAATTTTTGTTTCCACATCTTTAATACTCCCTTACTCTCTTTCTCATTTGAATTCTTCCCCTTAATGCTTTAAGTAAACATGGGAAGGGGTAAAGGTTGATCAACACATTGACAAATCAAAGGGGGCAGTCCCCTTTATAAATACAAATACAGAGACCCAAAAGAAAGCAATAATGCAATTGTCCCTTTAAGATTCAAAATTCTCTTCCCATATATCTGGCTTTGAAAATATTGCTCTGGCAGAGAGCCAGAAAATATTGTTCACTTTGAGTGAATAAGTTATTTTAACTATTATAAATACCCAAATTAAATATGAAGGGCAAAAGAAGAAATATGCTAACTCCATTCAGAGAAAGAACTTATAAACAGAAGTATACGTAGAATAATTTTACATACACACACACACACACACACACACACACACACACCCCTACACATGCACACACACTTATTTATGTGTAATGGCAGCAATCTCAAGGGTGGTTGAGGAAGGGGAAGAGAGAAAAAAAAGAAATTTACAAGATAATTTTGAAAGGAATAGCAAGTTGTACACAGTACATTTGCAGTTTTATGTACAATCATCTTTTTTATTGTACTATGTTATAGAAATGCTTGTTTTATTCCATAAATTAAAAATTAAAATTAAAAAATTATATACTAGCAGTCTAGGAACACTATTGAAAAAGGAAATGAGGTCTAGTATCAAATAACCTTAACAAAATTAAGAATCTTAACTAAATCCTTCAAAGGTTCCAATTTTATGTAAATAAGATTAACTATTTCACCTTTTGTGATCTCCTTCATTCCTTTTAAATTAAGTATTCTCCCCTTTAGCCATAGTTTTGAGAAAGATTATGGGAGGGGACTGCTAGACAAGTAATGTCAATATAGATATATGCTTTACCTCCTCACTGTTGCTTCCATATCCTTCTTCTAATACTATCAATCAGCTTGGTTCTCCTTTAATGTTCACTCCATGAATCTACATATTAAACTTTTCAGTCTGTGGTTGCAGTTAACCTCAAATAGGTCATTTTTCTCATTTCACAAAGAGTGCACCACTTGGATCAGAGTATGTAATGGCAAGCAGGGTGGGACTTTTTGCTGTCTTTTCTTTTGGATTGCTTCTCAGCACTAAGGCAATCAAATGCCTTTGAGTCTTGCCTTTGTTTCAATCAAGAGTCTTTTTGATTCAATCAAGAGTCTTTGATGATCTGCTGTAAAGGCAATCAGTAAATGAGATCTTTCCTGCCCATTTGAATAGGCTTCAGGGGGTGCTCTCAGGGTCCTAGGGGGAGTGGCTAAAACTGGAGCCAATGGTAGGCACCTGAGTTCTGGTTGCTCAGATGATGTTCTAGTTGATGGGATGACGTCTGGCAACTATATAAAAAGAGAGAACACAGCTTGGAGATTGAGATGTAGTGGAGGCAGGAGAAAGTGGAAGTGGCAGCGGTGGTGGCAGCAGCAGAAGCAGCGGCAGTGGCACTACTGAAACAGGACTGACCCTCATGCAGGCTGGAGAGTGCTGAGCAAATGCTTGAGGCCAGTGGGTAATCTTCTTACTGGAGGGTCCTAGCATTGGGAAGAAGTACCAGTATGGTTTGGCTTGCTGCAGTAATATTTTTCTGTAACTTCCTGGTCACTATTGTGAGATGGGCATATTAGTTTTGGAAGGTTCTTGCCAGGATATCGAATTGGGGACACTGGTGCATGGGTCTGCTGCTATGGAGCTGGAATAAATGCATTAACTCCTCTGCCTTCTACTTAGAGAATTCCTTATATCCTGCGACTCTGGACCATTTAGGTATATCCATGATTTTCTTTGAAATCATGAATTCTGCCTTAATGATATATCTGCTTAAGCCATGGGAAGGCCTAGGTCACATGTGTTTGAGTGCATGGTTGTGATGCTCTCTGACCCTGAAGAGGTGCATATGTACTCTGTAGCATTTTGCTTGGGGTTCTCTCACTGGTGGAGTGTTAGTGTGATTTGGCCAGATGAGTCTCTGGGTAGCCATTAAGGAGTCCGCTGGCTTTGAAAACTCAGATGTTGGTACTTTTCTCTCTGGTAACTATGTATATATTTCTGTGGACAGACTGTTAAAAGCCCTGCCTGCTGATTTGTGTTATTTGCTCTGTTTATATAATTCCTGCTTGTAACTTCTGTTTGTGTTTTCTCTGAATTTCAGGGTGCTGACTTTTCTCTCTGAACTAAGTGAACTATATATGTATGTTTAATTAAAGTGAGACTGTAAACCCCTTAAAGTTGCTTTCCTTAGAAAAGCAGATCAAAGAACCTATGCTAGCAGCCCTCCTGTGTGCTGGTGTTGTTGCTCTTACACCTCCACAGCAGCTGCTAATAGCATTGGTGTTACAGAGTATTATGTCTTAAATTTTTTTTCAATTATCAAGCATTGGAGGATTCTGGGAAGAATGTAGAGTAAAGCAGGAAAGTACTTGGCTCACTCAAATTCCCTCACAAATAATTTAAATAATGCCTCAATGTAAACTTTGAGTGGCAGAAATAATTAAAAGTTGGGGTAAAACAGTTATCTTCCTAAGAGAACTTGGGAGGACCTTAGGAAAGACCCAGGCTTCCACGTTGATGTTCTGCCCTGTTTGAAGTACAGGTACCTTCAGGAAAATACCACTGAATCAACAACTAACAAGCTCTGGGGCCAGGTGTGTTGGGTGGTAGCTTCGGCTTCAGGAACTTTTGTCTCACAGTTAGTGTAGGAGTTGGATGGCTGCTCAGGGGAAGATCAAAGTGTGCCCTACTAGCTGTGATCATTCACAGGAAAGCAGAGTCCCTGGTTTTGGTTCCATGGTAGAGGAGTGAGCTGAAGCTTGCAGCTGTGGGAAGGACCACAGGGAGCAAAAGGATTTTGCAGTGATAATATTGCTGGGAGTTCTGGCAGTGGCTCAGGGGCAGAGAGGAGTACCTAAAGTCAGGCCCCCAGATAGAGCTCAGAAAACAATAGCATGAAAAACCTGACTCCCGAGACATTCTTCCTCACACCTGGAGATGAAAGACTGATTATAATACAAAGCTGACAGCCAAGAAAGCCACTAAAAATGAGTAAGCAAAAAAACTCAACCATAGATAGCTACAATGGGGACAGAAGATGTGAGTTCAAACTCAGAAGAAGATAGTAAAGTTTAAAAAAAATTACTTCTAAATCAAAGAAAAATGTTTAATGGTCACAAGCCCCAAAATAGTTCTTTGGAAGAGTTTAAAAAAGAATTTAAAAATCAAATAAGGGAGGTTGAGGAAAAATTAGGAAAAAAATGAATAATGCAAGAAAATCAAGAAACTTATGAAAAGAAAGGCAACCAATTGGAAAAAGAGATCACAAAACTTAAAGAAAAAAATAAATCCTTGTAGATCCCCAGTTTGAGCTGTCCCTAAGATCCTAGAATAAAAACATTCAGTATCCTAAGAAAAATCATCAAGAACCTAGAGTACTCAAGGTTAGCCTACGTAGTCCCACCAAAATTGCGAAGAGCCCTGCATAAACATAGTTCAAAGTCAGGTAGTAGGCTGGAGAAATAAGCAAACAAAAAAGAACTCCATTATAAATGCTATTATGGTGACAGGAACATTCAAGACAAACACAAAAGAAGAGAATAAAATGTACAAGCAAATCCTCAAAGAAAAATGCAACTTGGGGACATTCAACTAAAATTCTTGTAACAGATGACACAAGAGTTTTAAAAAAAGGTTTGTTTTTTTTTAAATAATGAATGAAATGTAATCACTACAGGAAACTTGGAAATAAAATAAGAGATATGGAACAAAGATTTGGAAAGAGAATTAACATCTTCACACGAGAGGTACAAAACCTTGTCTAAGCAATAAAATCGTAGAAAATTAGAATGGACCAAACAAGATATTGACTCTATGAGACAATACATATTAAAATAAAGTCAAAAGACTGAAAAAACCCAAATAAAATATAAGCTATCTTACAAAAAAAACAACTGACCTGGAAAATATATTAAGAAGATGACCCATGCTCAAGGGTAGCATTCTCAGAAACCCAGGGCAGTGTACTGAGAAAGAAACAAGTTCAGAAGAAAGTAGTAGTGATATAGCTCAGACCCCAGAAGCAGAGCGGGGTCTCACTTCCAGCTTCTAGTCCTGTCTGAAGTCTGAAGCCCGAAGGGGAATAATCAGGTTAGGAATTACAGACTGAAGGGGAACCTATAATTCTTTCATTCTGTACCAACACTCTTTTCCAGCTGGCTGATGGGCTGAGGCCAGCAACATTCTACTTTTGTTCAGACTAGGGGTGCAGCAATTAGACTTTGCCCTGGATCATACCACTTTGGGGTGCTGAAAGGTTATAGGTCCCCAGCCTGTTCCTGAGATTGTGAAATAATGCAGCATTCAATGCTTTAAGAAAGCAGCAACAAGTCTAGCCCAGACTTTGCCTCCAGAATTGTGTAGAGCTCAATCCTAACAAGTATGAAGTCAAGAAGTGGAAAGGAAAGGGAAAAAGCTAGTGTTGTTATTGTTGTCAACATCAGTGTTGTCATCATCATTGTCATTGTCGTGGTCACCATCATCACCATCATCACCCCAAATTGGGTAAACCTCTTCTCCCTTCCTCCATGAGCATGCAAAGATTATTGGGCTACTGGAAGTCAGAAATTCACTTCCAGTCCCAGATTCTTCACTTAGCTGTATGACCTTAAGCAGGTCACTCAATTTCTCAAAGTTCCATTTCCTTGTCTATGAAATGAAGAGGCTGGACTAAATGATTTGTAAGGTTCCTTCCATATCTAACATTCATTTATTTTTTTGTGTTTTAGGGTCATATCTCAAACAGCTAAGAAACAAGCATGCTTAAAAAGGAGTGAGAAATAAAACAAGCATTCAAAACATATTGTATAAAAAGGAAAAAAAATGGATAAATCAGAACTTAAATAACAAAACTTTAAAGAGCAAATCAAGCTAGTTTGGAAGGAAACAAAGGTAGCTACTTTTTTTTTTCTACTTTACATTTCCACTTCCCAAAACAGGTCACATGAATATTTATTTTTAAGAGCTGGAAGATCTCTAATAAGATTTCCCGCCAGATACAGACTGAAAGCCTCTTTCAGCTCTGATATTTTGTGATTCTGTGAGTCCAAGTCACCTGGCTTCCAGTATCATGTTCCTTCCAACACCATAGTACTGCCTAAATAAATACTTTACTTATTTACTCACCCTAACCTCTTTTCTTTTTTTGCTTTTAGGGTACTTTCACCATGCTTCTATCAATTGCTAATAAATCACAATGATTGAACCTCAGATTTGCTCACTTATACTGACTTAGAATGTTGTCAATTCTCCTGTCTTTCTTGTTGTATCCTTTTAAGTTGACTACCTCCACCCAAAAACCATATTCAATTGCCAAAAAGAATTAGGAATTATTTCTTTCCCATTCACCAGTGCCAAGCACCTACTTCCTTGCTTTCTATTTTCAAGGCAAATGTTATTCTTGCTTTTACATTGTCATTGTCTTTTATAAACCCTCTGCTAACCTACTCTGACATCTTTCACTGCTCTGTTTTCTGTCCTGGGCCCCCTTTCCTAAGGAAATCAACCATGCATAAAATCCAAGGCCATGTAGTTTAAAAAACCACAATTGCCAACTTCTATCAATCCACCATCCCCTTTCTGAGCGTGGGTTTGCAAGTGGAAGAGGAGGGAAGATTTCTCCCCAGTGTGGGAGTAGCCCAACCAGCTTTTCCACCTCTGTCCAGCTCTCTTTTCTTCCCCCACTCCCTTTTCTCTAGCTCTAGTTTTTCTCTCTCTTTCCTTTTCCTCCCTCCCTCCCTCCCTCCCCTATTCGCTTTCCCTCTCTGATTCCCGTCTCTTCTCTCTGCCCTTTCCTCTCCTCTATTACTCTTGCTCTCCTTTCTTCTTTCCTCCCCTGTCCCCCTCGTTTTTTCTTCTTCCATTTGTCAGGAGAGGAAGCAATGTTGAGGGGGTGGAAAAATTATGAGGAGACTCACGCTCACTAATAACCCCCGATCCCATCTTCTAGGGTCCAGTGTCTGACTGCTGTCCGGTGAGCAGCCCCAAGGCTTTTTCTTGCTACTGCTGCCGCTGCAGGTGCTGCTGCTGTCGCTCCAGGTGCTGCTGCTGTCGCTCCAGGTGCTGCTGCCGCTGCGGATGCTGCTGCTGTTACTGGGTAGGTAGAACTGTTCCGGATGTATTCGAGGACTCCAATCTTTCCTAGGTGTGGGGTTGAGAGACAGAGACCTCCTCTACCTCCTGACACACCCCTGGGGAGGGAGAAGTTAGGGTTGGGTCTGACAGAATAGGAAAAGGTATGCGGAAATGGGAAGGGAGAAGCTTGAAGTTGCTTGGTGGAAAGTCGTCTCCTTTCTGCCTCTCTTCAGCCTTCCTTATACTTTAGAATGGTGGCAACCGACTCTGTCATATGCTGCTAGTTGAATCTCATTGCTTTCTGAGAAGCAGAAATCGCATAACTTGGCAAACACTGTATAGTAATATTTTAGAACCTTATATTTTAATAACACTTTAAAGTTTGTGAAGAACTTTTCATTTATCCCAGTCTTTTTAAAAATTATTTTATTTTTAATTTATGGAATAAAACAAGTATTTCCATAACATTTTAAAAAAAATGATTGCACATGAAACTGCAAATCTACTATGCACAACTTACTGTGCTTTTCAAATATATAAAAAAATGCATTTCTTTTTTCCTTTTTTTCTTCCCTACCCCCCAGATGGCTATCATTAGACACAATGTGTGTGTGCGTGTGTGTGTCTGTGTGTGTAAAATTATTCTACATATATCTGTGTTTATCAGTTGTTTCTCTGGATGCAGTTAGCATCTTTCTTCACTTGTCCATTATAGTCAATTTGAGTATTTGTTATAGTCGAAACTTATTCACTCAAAGATGTTTTTCAAACAATATTGCTGCTCTGTATACAGTGTTCTCTTGGTCCTCCTCCTTTGACTCTTCATTATTTCATGCAAATCTTTCCATGTTTTTCTAAAATCATTGAGCTCATCATTTCTTATAGCAGAGTAGTATTCTATCACAATTATATACCACAACTTTTTCAGCTATTCCCTAGCTGATGGGCATCCCTGCAATTTCCAGTTCTTTGCCTCCACAAAAAAGGCTGTTATAAACATTTTTGAACTCATAGATTCTTCCCCTCTAATTATCTTTGGAAATAGACCGAGTAGTGGTATTGCCGGGTCAAAGGGTATAGGTAGTTTAACAACTCTGGGCATAATTCCAGATTACTCTCCAAAATGATTGGGTCAGTTCATAATTCCACTAACAATGAATTTTTCCACATCCTCTCCAACTTTTGTCGCTTTCCCCTTCAATCATTTTATCCAATCTGGTAGGTGTAAAATGATATCTCATGGTTGTTTTAATGTGTCTTTCTCTAATCAATAATGATTTAGAGCATTTTCATATAACTATAAATTATTTTTAATTCATTGGGAAACTTCCTATTCATATCTTTTGACCATTTATTAATTGAGGAATGATTTGTATTCTAATAGATTTGACAAAGTTCTTTATATATTTTAGAATCTGAGTCTTTTATCTGATAAACTATTTCTTTATCTCTTTCAGTCTTAACAGCACTTCTACTATGCATTACTTACGTACTCCCTGTTCAGATCATCTCTTCAGGGTCCAGTAAGCTATACACTAGCCTTAGGATGCTAGTGTATAGCCATTAGATTTTGCCCCTGATAAGGGTAGACTAAAAATTCATTAGTTGTAAACATCACATCTAGCTAATAAAAGCCAGGCAGATCTTCTCAGAGTAAGTTTAGGTCTTTCCTTATTGACACTTATAAAAGCAGAGACTAGTCTTTTTTTTTTTAAAAAACAACTCTTTAACTTAGGGTTAAATCAGGCTTCCACATTCCCAAGATCCTCTCTGGTTTAGCTGAAAATAAATTTGGGCCAGAATAAGTTGTAGACTGAGGAGGGTGAGGTCCATCCACATTTTTGTCTTTATTTTCTAATCAGCAGCAAAGCCTGATTACTTTGACGTAATATCAGTCACACTACACTGTTAGAATTGTTTGTAATCAATCATTTTTGAAGTGCCTACTATGTGCCAGTTACTTTGCTAGGGATCTCTCCAATAGTAATTGATTATTAATATAAGAGAGAAATAATCATTTTCTCAATAGCCTTAATACTTTGATTTTAGCTAGGCATTTAACTAAGTCTCTCATGGTATCTTTATGAGAAAGATGGAGAGAAATGGGCAGGGTGATACCACAGTTTAGTAGATTAAGACCCGATTGAATGAGAGGACACAAAAATAGTGGTTAGTGGATAAATAATAACCTCTTAGTAGGTATCAAGTGTGGAACCCCAGGGATCTATCCTTCCCTAAATGTTATACATGAATTGATGCAAAGTAAAGTGAGCAGAACCAGGAGAACATTGTACACAGTAATGGCAATATTATATGATTATCAACCGTTAATGACTTAGTTATTCTCAGTAATACAAAGACCCAAGCCAATTCTGAAGGACTTACAGTGAAAAAATACTGCCCACTTCCAGAGAGATGATGATGTCTGAATGCAGATTGAAGCTCACTTTTTTAAACTTTAAAAAAATCTTTTGGGGGGAGGTCTCTTTTCTTTCACAACATGACTAATATGTAAATATATTGTGCATGACTGCACATGTATAACCTATATCAAATTGCTTGTGGCCTCAGCAAGGGACGAGGGGAGGGAATTTGGAAGTCAAACTTTTAAAAAATGAATGTTAAAAATTGTTTTTACATGTAATTGGAAAAAATATTAAAGTTTTTCACATGCGTCTCATTTGTTCTTCACAACAACTCTACGAAGTAGGTATTACAACCATATTATCTCTTCTACTTAGGGTAAAAGAAGTTAAATGATTTGCTTAGTCTTATATAATTATGAAGTATCAAAGGTGGGATTTGTACCTAGATTTCTTCGATTCTAAGTCTATAATTCTATCCACTGTACTAGTGACTCTGTCCACTATACTAAGCTGACTCTACTGAACTTACTTTAGTCCAGAAATTAATCTTACTAATTATATTTTCATCTGCTATTATCTGAGCACCCTGACCTTGTTTAGATTATGGTCAATATTGAGAATTTGAGATTAGGTTAGTAGTGTGATGTATAAAAAGTTTGAGAGACTTAGTTTCTGGGTAATTAATAATTCCATTAATTATAGCTAGCAAATTATTAATAAAAGGATGGTTTTTGACTGTCCCTTGTAAAGCAAAAGACCTTTCCTGGAGGTCTCTTGACACTTATATATACTTGATAGAGTTGGTGTTCCTGACAGGTGGCAATCAACTTTGGTTAACAATTAATGAGAGAATATTATAATGAGAGGTGGACTTAGTCTAATGATGAGATGGGGGGATGTGGCCTTGATTATATCACTCTTACTTTTCTCTACCCAGACCATCCCCAGCTTGAGGCAATTTAGACAGAGGGATCTACCTCTATGCAAGCTTGTCTAGATAGAATTCAATAACAGGAATTTACCTAAATTAGATTCTTTTTACTCTTTGATCAAAACTAATTTCCTCAGTTGGGAGAGAGCTGAACAAGACTGAGGAGAATGTTAAAATCCAATCTTATCATCAGCTATCTTCTTCAGAGTCTGATTTGAAACAGTAGAGAATGAGGTAAAAAGGGAAAGTAAAATATCCATAGTAATTGGTTATTAACATAAGAGAGAAATAATCAATTTTCTCATTAGCCCTAATATTTTGATTTTAGCTAGGCATTTAACTAAGTCTTTCATGGTATCTTTATGAAAAAATGGAGAGAAATGGGCAGTGTGATACCACAGTTTAGATTAAGACCTGATTGAATGAGAGAACACAAAGAACAGTGGTTAATGGATAAATAGTAACCTATTAGTAGGTATCAAGTGTGGCACCCTAGGGATCTATCCTTGCCTAAATGTTATACAGTTTTAACATCTACCCTAATCTGAAGCCTAAAGAAGAATAACCAGGTCAAGAATCGTATACCAAAACATAATCTAAAATTCTGTTACTTGAAACCAGCTGAAGTTTCAGATGA
>JAQQSZ010011985.1:0-12118 GCA_028646595.1 Phalanger gymnotis | reverse complement strand
GGTTCCTGAGTTGGCCCCTCTTAAGTCATTAATCTACACCCACACAGGTTTCACACCTGATAGGGCTTTGGGCCTGGGGCTTAGCACGTAACAGCTGAAAGTACTTCCACTCAAAAGAAACAAAAGCCATACTAAAGAGACAATTTTGCTTAACAACATACCCCTCTCAGTAATCAAAGACTCAGGAGAAGAGTAATGCACGAAGGAAGGAAGGAAGGAAGGAAGGAAGGAAGGAAGGAAGGAAGGAAGGAAGGAAGGAAGGAAGGAAGGAAGGAAGGAAGGAAGGAAGGAAGGAAGGAAGAAGAAATTGTACTTCAATTTGCACTCAGAGTTCATCAGTTCTCTCTCCGGAGACAGCATTTTTCTTTTCATCATGAGTCCTTTGGAAGTGACTTGATAACTTTTTGATCAGAGGAGCCAAATTTTTTGTAGTTGATCATCATTACAACATTGCACAATGATCTCCTGGTTCTTTTCACTTCACTTTGAATCAGCTCATATGGGTCTTACTATGTTGGGTTTTTTCTTTCCCTGAAACCACCCTCCTCATCATTTTTTATAGTAAAATAGTATTCCATCACAATCACATGCCCCAAATTTGTTCAGTCATTCTCCAAATGATGAGCATCCCCTCAATTTCCAATTCTTCACCACTGCAAAAGAACTGCTATATATGTTTGTATATATAAGTCCTTTTCCTTTTCCTTTGACCTCTTCGGGGTCTCCATAATAGTTGGACCATTTCATTATTGCACCAAAAATTCATTAGTGTAACTATTTTCCCTCATTCCCTCTAGCATTTGTCATTTCTGATAGGTGTGAGGTGGTACCTCAGAGTTGTTTTAATTTGCCTTTCCCCAATAAAGACTGATTTAGAGCATTTTTTTCAGATGGCTATAAGATAGTTCTGATTTCTTCTGAAAACTGCCCCTTTATATTCTTTAACCTTTTGTCAAGTGGAGAATGGCTTTTATTTTTATAAATTTGACTCACTTCCCTATATATATTTGAGAAATGGGACTTCATCAGAGAAACTTGCTATAAAAATGTTAAATGTCACTTCATTGTCTATGGCACTTTTTAGCAAAATGTAGTTTCTCGATTCTCTTTCAATTAGGTTTAATTCTGCTTTTCCTTTGTCTGAGATGACTGCTACCTCTGCTCTCTTCACCTCAGTTGAAGCATAATAGACTCTCCACCAGCCCTTCATTTCAACTCTGTGTGTCTTTCTGTCCTGTGTCTCCTCTATACAATATATTGTTAGATTTCTGATTTCAAATCATTCATTCCATTATTCAGTTCTATTCTATGGATTAATTTGTCCTGTTTACATTCACATTATCATTACTATGTTTTCCCTCCATCCCATTTTCTACTGTTTGTCCTTTGCTGTCTCTCTTTTTATCCTATCTCTCCTCAAAAGTCTCTTTCACTTCTTACCAATGTCCTCCTTTAATCAGCCCTCCTCTTTATAATTTATCCTCAATTCTTATTCTCTTCCCCTCCTATCTCCCTATTGGGTAAGATAGATTTCTATGCCCAATGAATGTGTGAATATACAACATACACACACACAAAATACATATTTTATATATATATAGGTATAAAATACATATTTTTTCTTTCATTTTCCCCTCCTTGAACCAATGCTAATAAGTGTGGTTCAGTGGGGCAGCTAGAAGGCACAGAGAATAGACTACTGACTTTGGAGTCAGGAGGACCTGAGTTCAAATGCAACCTCAGACACCTGACATTAACTGTGTGACCTTGGGCAAGTCACTGAACCCCAACTGCCCTGCCTTCCCCCATCCAAAAAAAAAAGTGTTCTTCAAGCATTGCCCATCTCTCCCCCACCCCACCCCACTATAAAAGCTCTTCCCTATGCACTTCCTTTATATAAGAATATTTCTCCTATTCTACTTCTTCTTTCCCCTTCTCCCAGTGCATCCCTCTCTCTCACCCATACATTTCTTTAGATCATCCCAACATAACTGACTTATACCCGTGCCCTCTATATGTCTATGCAAACTCCTTCTAACTGCCCTAATAATGATGACATTCCGAGGAGTTACATGTTTTCTCCTTCTATATAAGAATGTAAAAAGTTGAACTCCATTGAGTCCCCTATGATTATTCTTTCATGTTTACCTTTTCATGCTTCTCTTCAGGCTTCTGTTTGAATGTCAGATTTTCTATTCAGTTCTGGTCTTTTCATCAGTAATGCTTGGAAGTTCTCTATTTCATTAAATATCCATTTTTTCCCTTGAAGGATTATACTGAGTTTTTCCGGTTAGGTTATCTTTGATTGTAACCCTAGCTTCTTTGCCCTCTGGAATATCATATTCCAAGCCCTATATTACTTTAATATAGAAGCTGCAAATCTTGTGCGAGCCTGGCTGTGGCTCCACAATATTTGAATTTGTTTCTTTCTGATTGCTTAGCTCTGGGAGCTCTGAAATTCGGCTATAATATTTCTAGGAGTTTTCATGTTGGAATGTCTTAAAGATGGTGATTGACAGATTCTTCCCATTTCTAGTTTACTCTCTAGCTCTAAGATATCTGGGCAGTTTTCCTCAATCATTTCTTGAAATATGATGTCTAGGCTAATTTTTTGATCATGGCTTTCAGGTAGTCTAATAATTCTTAAATTATCTCTCCTTAACCTATTTTCCTGATTATTTGTTTTCCAATGAGATATTTTACATTCTTTCCTATTTTTAAAATTCTTTTGACTTTGTTTTAATTATTTTTTGAAGTCTCATGGAAGCCTTAGCTTTATTTTTAAGGAATTAATTTTTAAGGAATTAAGTGAGCTTTTAAACTACTTTTTGCAGTGAATTTTTGTACCTACTTTTCCATTTGGTCTATTCTGCTTTTACTGAAATTTTCTTCAATAAATTTTCATGCCTCTTTCACCATTAGGCCAATTTTGTTATATAAGATATATTTTTTTAGTGCCTCCTTTACCATGCTGCTCATTCTCTTATCATAACTTTCGTGCATTACTCTCATTGCCTTTCCTAATTTTTCCTCTACAAGGCATCTCTTTAATTCTTCCAGGAATTCTTGCCTGCCTTGGGTCCAATTGGTATTTTTCTTTAAGGCTTTGCTTGTGGCTGTTTTCACATTTTCCCCTTCTTCTGAGTTTATGTTTTGGTCTCCTCTGACACTGTAGCAGTTTTTTATGGTCAAATTCTTTTTTTGCTCTTTGCTTATTTTCCTATCCTATTTCTTTACTTTGAACTTTATGGGGATGGAGAGGCACTGTGCCAACCTTCAGGGTCTTTGTGCTGTTTTCGGAGCTAGTTTTAGGAGTCTGCTTCCAAGTTCAGGGGTGTTTCCAAAGTGATTTTATCCTGCAACAGGTGGGGCTCTCTTGGTCTATCCTCTGGTCTTGACCCAGTAAGGGCCCCTGCTCTCCTGTAGCAGAAAGGACTCTACGGAGTTGAGCATTCCTTAATACACAATTCTTATGGCCATGCATTACTACTGAAAAAACATAGCTTTAGCTAAATGGACTTTTGTTGGTATGGTGATGTCTCTGCTTTTTTGTATGCTGTCCAGATTTACCATAGCTTTCTTTCTAAGGAGCATGTACCTTTTAATTTCATGACTGCAATTGCTGTTTTCAGTGATCTTTGGGCCGAAGGATATAAAATCTGATACTGATTCCTTTTCCTTCTATTTGCCAGGAAGTTATGGGACCAGTTGCTTTGATTTTAGTTGGTTTGTTTTCTAAATGTTAAACTTCAAGTCCACTTTTACACTCTCCTCTTTCACCTTCATCAAGAGGCTTCTTAATTCTTCTTTATTTTCTGCAATCAGAGTGGTATTATCTGCATACCTGAGATGATTGATATTTCTCCTGGCAACAATAATTTTGGCTTTTAATTTGTCCATCCTAGCATTTTGCATTATGTACTCTGCATATAAATTAAAGTGACAATATAAAGCCCTGTCATATTCTTTTGCCAATCTTAAACCAATCAGTTCTTCTACATTCAGTTCTAACTATTGCTTCTTGATCCACATCCAGGTTCCTTAGGAGACAAGTAACATGATCTGGTACACCCGTCTCTTTGAGGGCTTCCAACATTTTGTTGTGATCCACACAGTCACAGACTTTAGTGTAATCAACAAAGCAAAAGTAGATTTTTTTTTTCCTGGAACTCCCTTCCTTTCTCTATAATCCAGGGGATGTTGGCAATTTGGTCTCTTGTTCCTCTGCTTCTTTGAAAACCAGTCTGCTCTTTTTGATAATTCTTGGTTCACATACTGCTGAGGCCTAGCTTGCAGAATCTTAAGCATAACCTTCCTGATGTGTGAAATGAGTACAGTTGTTTGAAGATTTGAACATTCTTTGGCACTGCCCTTCTTCTGGGATTATGACACAAACTGATCTTTTCCAATCCAGTATCCACTGTTGAGATTTCCAAATTTGCTAGTATACCAACTGCAGCACTTTAACAGTACCATCTTTTAGCATTTTAAATAGCTCAGCTGGAATCCCATCACCTCCACTAGCTAACACTTCCTAAGGTCCACATGGCTTCAAACTCCAGGATGTCTTGGGTCTAGATCAGTAACCACAACATCATGGTTATCAGTGATGTTAAGATCTGTGTTACAGAGTTCTGCATATTCTTGCCTCTGTTTCTGAACTCTTCTACTTCTGTTCTACTTCCCTGAACCCCAAGGGCTCAACTGTTACTCATCAAGTGATTGATAGTTTCAAAAATCTCACATTCTCTAACCTTAGTAAGTAGTCTTAAATTTTCTGGAGGATGAAGATGATTCATGAAGGACTCTAATCAGAAATTCTGGTATCACACAAGGTTGACTGGGCAAAGGCTATCAAATTCAAGTTTCCCTCCTTTGGTATCATCCCAGTAAAGAGCTGCCTTCTTAATAGGAGTCCTCCACCACTGATTTTATACTTTAAAAGAATTTAGGTAACAAAGCATTAAAAGTCTGTATACTCTATAATGATACAGTCCTGTTATCTCTGTCTCTTCCTCTCTCTCTTTCCACAGACAGCTATATATTCGAAGAAACACTGAAAGAGCTATATAACTAAAGCAAAATGAAGTTCAACCAGGAAAACAATATATCATCAATCAAGTGTTTATTAAGCACTTACTGTGGGCTAAATACTGTACTATTCTGAGCACTGAGAGAGAAGAAAAAACTGAAACAATCCCAGCCCTCAAGGAGCTTATATTCTAACAGGTGTGATGACATATATATAAATAGGTATATACAAGATATAGCTAGAGTAGATACTAGGCAACCTAAAATTATTTGATAGGTAGTAGACCTCTAGCTACTAAGGTTCCTCCTTCCCCTTGCCACATGGGTTAAAATAGGTTATCCCTGAAAAGCAACAAAGCTGTCCCTAGGACTTGATTGGCTGGGAGGGCCACGGCTCAAGCTGCCTATCCCTTAGCATGTTCCTGGTAGTCTCAGGCCATGTTGAAGTGATTTCACAATGGGCATAAAAAGGCCCATGCATGTCTAAACTACAAGACTATAATCTACACTTCTCACCAGAGTAGTTTTCATATGGAGATAAGGGGAGCTACATCGACCCAAGCTACATGCATGCAGTGTCCTTGTAGAATATCCCTCCTTTTGTTAACTGTTGAATGATTAATAGGGTTGCAGCTTGACTAAGGCCTGCCCATTACAGAAGGTAAAGTATAAGCAGCTAGGGGGAACAGAAAAGGCATTCTTCAATATGTGGAATTTGAGCACAGACTTGAAGGAAGTTAGGGGCCTCTAGAATATAGAGGCAAAGGAGAAGGGCATTCTAGCTATTGGGGACGCTGAGTGCAAAGGCATAGAGGTAGGAAATGGGGTATCATGTATAAAGAACAACAAGCCAGTCAGCATGGCTGGAGTATGTAAAAGATGGGTAATTGAAAGAAACCTTCACAGAAATAAGGGCTCAGGTCATTAAGAGCATTAAATCCCAAACAGTGCTGTTTGGAGTTGATCCTAGAGTCATTGGGCTTTCTTAAGTGGGGAGGTATCAGCCTTGTGCTTTAGGAAAATCGTTGTGTGGATTGGAATGAGGAGAGATTTGAAGTTAAGAAGCGATCACAATTGCATAGGGGTTGGGTGATGAGGTACTGAGGTACGATGGGAGAAAGGATATGTTACACTGAAAGCAAAGAACAAAGTTTGGCACCTGATGAGATCAGGAAGAAACTGAGCCTTGAAAATGCTTTAAAACCTAGCTACAATCTAACCTTTCTAGCTTCTCTGTACCTTAATCCCCTTCATGTATTCTTTAGTTCTCACAAACTAACCTTTTTCTTCATCAAACATAGCCTGCCATCTCCCAATTCCATGTCTTTGCCTGGAGCGTACACTCTCCTGGAATCTGCCTAGCTTCTTTTAAATCCTGGCTCAAGCTCTTTTTCCTCCATGTGACCATTTCTGATTTCCCCAGCTCCCAGGGCCTCCCTATAAAAGTTGTCTTGTATTTAGTTTGTACATATTTAACATATGTGCTTATAGGCTACAAATTCTGAGTCAGGCACAACTCAAATGACTCAGTAACAACAACATGCTAAGATGAAGTCCATTTCCCTTTTATGCTGGTATCTATAGTCCTTAGTTTAATGCTTGGCATAGAGAGTAAGCACTTAACAAATGCTTGCTGATTAGCTGATTGACATGTATTTTATTATTATATTATAGCTTATATAAATGTCCAGAAATAAATGAGCACTAAAAATGGAAATAACATAAACTAAACCATATGTTTCTTAACACGATAGGTATATTCCCCAAAATGCGTGGAAGTAAAATTTATATGAATCACATTTTATTACCTCCATTGACTTACATTCTAATTGTAGAGGTACTTAAAATAGCACAGGGACAGGAGTCAGAAGATATAAAGTCTGCCTCTGATGTAGTATCTAACCAGCTTCATGACCTTAAGAAAGTTATATGACATCCTTGGATCTCATTATTCTCATCTGTGAAATGAAGATAATTCCTTACTTTAGCTAGCCCACAGGACAATGACAGAAGAAGATTATAAATATGGAGGATAAAATGAGATTAAAAATTAAATAGATGCCAATCTATCAGGGGCCTTAGAAATCATCTAATCCAACTTAGGGAAGCCCTGAGTGCTATAGGGGACTGGTGTCTCCAGTTTGAGGTCATGGTCTAATTTTTGTTCTGGATATACCTTCCCAGCACCTATCCTTTCATCAAAGCTGACTGATGCAAACTAATTAAAAGAAACTGGAGTCCTCATCCCTGATGACTAATATTGAGGAGAACTTAAGGCAACAGAAAAGAACCCCACAACTCTTTGGGAAGACCCTTAGAAAGTTCCCCCTTGAAGGACCCAATTCATCAATGTGAGTTGAGATTAAGGTCTCCAAGAGTTTATAAGTGATACAAGGATTATAGGCTTTAGAGGTAGAAAGATAGATTAGAATTTAGCTTCTCCAAACCCCAATTTTACATATAAGGAAAACGAACCGCCAAGTGGTAAGCTGGTTTGCCCAATGTCAAAAAGGCATTAAGCAGCAGTAGCAGAATTCAAACTCAACTCTTCTGACCTGAAACAGAGTGCTTTTCCCATCACACACATTATACTCCCACTGTTGAGACAATTTTTTCTAGGTTTAGCAGCTGCATTCAAGAAAAAGTAACCCAGATTTGATGTGTAAGTGGTTGTTCAAAACTACTTGTACACAGGTAGGTTTATTTTGTGGTATAAGCCTTATGGTAAGTGTATGCACTAGAGGTGTCTTTTCTTCTGCACCATAAGCAAAACAAAACAAAAACAAGCCATTGTTTGTTCTATTTTAATAACTTCCCATTCAATCTATGCCAAGTCTTACCTTCCTGTTTGTTGGTTTTCCTCTTCAGCCATTTTTCAACTGTCTCGGCACTTACGCTTTCAGAAACGAATTCATCGAGTACCTGGGGGTGAAGAGAAAGATAGGCCTTCACTTTTTCATCTGTCAGACCTGAAAGAAAGCAAAAACAAACAAAAAAATGAGATTTATACCTATACTATTACTTTGATAAGATTAAGGAATACTCTGAGTATTGCTAGCACCATGGCACCATATTACACAAAATTTGGGAAAGAAGAGGTAATGCATCCAAAAACCCAACTGAGAAAACACACACACACACACACATTTTGTTTTTTTTTTTCCCTCAGGTAGTTTCCCATATGCTACCTTCAACAACATTTCACAACCTAGCTCCAAACTACTCTTAGGAAATGGAGTTTCGGCTAAGTGAAGAGAAACCAAGAATTTTACGCGATGGAGGGGAAGAGAAAGTACATTCCAGGCATAGTAAAAAGATAGAACAAAAGAACTTACTGGCAAAAAAGTCATTTATGCTTATGAAGCACTTTATATCTTTTGGGGTAAATGCATATCTCTCAAACCACACTATCAGAATACAATAACTTAGTATGTGAAGTTAAAGGAAATTCAGCAATGGCAGTAAACATTATATGTTTACCGTGTGTGTGTATGTGTGTGTGTGTGTTTACTATACATATGTTTACTATATATATGTTTACTATGTATATTTACTATATATACTATATATGTTTACAATGAACAATGATGTTCATTGAACTAGTATAGTTCAATTATCTTCTTCCTCCCTTTTCCAATAACTATTAAAACCACCAGTCTACAGCTCATTTCAGATCTCACCTGAGCATCCAGAATTATGGTTGGCTTCAGGGTCATGAATTTCACAAGCTCTAAAATTAAGTTTTTTGACTAAGGCACAGTTAGCAGCATATACCCACAAATAACACTGAAAGGTTTGCAAAATTCATTCCTTATCACAATTTCATGAGTTAAGTAATAGTATTGCTATAAAATTTTAGATGAGAAAGACAAAGCCCTGGAAGGGAAAGTGACTTAGCCATCATCCTTGGCTATTTAGTGCCTGAGGCAGGATATGAATGTAGGTTTCATGTCTCCAAAGCCCGAAATCCACTTGTAGCTTTTGCAACACTTTACCCTCTTCAGCACCCATTGTGTTACAGGAATAGTGGACAACAAACAGATCCTCAAACGTGATGTTTCATCTCTCACCTCCTTTTCCCATCTCTGTGACTTTACATTAGCCAACCTCCATACCTGCAACCTTCACCCCTCAATTGCCCTGACCTCCTTCAAGACTCAGCTCAAATCCCACCTACAACTACAAGAGGTCTTTCCTACTTTCCTAGTACCCCATCCCCGACCTCCAGCTGCCAATGCCTTCCTCTCTCAGACTGCCTTGTATCTACCCAGTGCATGTCTTAAAGGTACCTGGTTGTTCACATCTTTCTCCCACTAAGTTTTTGTCATTCTGTTTCTCTAGTGCAATATCCCGCAACAGAAAACACTTAAAAAACCCCTTGTTGACTGGTGGGCACCACATCACTTCTGAATTAAGTCTCCCTTAAGGACTGCCAATTTATATATTTGTATGTGTTTCCATGTGTAGAAGGAAGATACGCATTTTAATGGATTCTGCATATAAAGCTCCACATTCATAAAATCGCAACCGCAGCAAGAATAACATAACAGTAATGATACTTGTTCATCACAGCTCCTACTCTGGTATCCCAGTCAATTATTTCAGTGTAACTACACTCATAGGAGATAGCTAAATGAAAAAGACCTCAGATTATTTATTGTAAGAAGACAACAAGGGAATAACAAAAGAACCTGCTTCCTGATAGCTCTAGAGAATAGATTGCATGGTTTCACAATCAGAAAACTTAACAAATTCAAGTGTTACTTAGTTCTACTGGGATCAGAAGACTCAACTGCAGCAACTGTTTAGCTTCATCATTTCCTCGTGAATCCAAACTGTCTCTCAATGCAACCAGCACTTAAATTGTCTATTTAAAACCATCTACTCAACAGTTACACAAAGGAACAGACATATTGGGAAGCTTATATTCAGCCCATCAAAAAAAAAAAAGCCCGAATAGCATGAAATTCAATCTGAGAAATTCCACAAGTAGTCAGAAATCAATCGGCTCATTAAGTCAGTCCATTCTCCTGAAAAAACAGATTTTAATTCCTTTGAGGCAAAATGTAAAAGATACTGTTGAAGTGATGATATATATATATATATGTATATATATATGTATGTATATATATATATATGATCAGCAGCTTATGAACTAAAGTTCAAGCTTTCCTTTGATTTTCACATCTGCTATATTTGAAAGTGCTGAATTCCTCCTCCTTGAAACCATCCTCCCTATTTCCTTTGCCTTTCTATGATGTAACACCTTCAGACTATTCTGAAGCTAAATTCTGTTTCTAGTTCTTCTTCCTCCTTTCACGCTGTATCAGAAATCATTTGGTGTGTATTTACTTCTTTCTCTCCACATTCTCCCTGATAGTTCCATCCATTTTTGTAACTTTGGCTATCACCTTTATACAGATGACTCCCAAATCTGCATCTCCTGTTCACTAAACTTCAATTCCATATTTCAACAATCGATTAGATATCCCCAACAATAACATCAAATTTAACATGTCCAAAACCAAACATACTATTACTGTTTAAGTTTTGCCTTCCTGGCTTCCCTGTTATGATTATTCTAGTCACCTAGAATTAAAACTTGGAATAATCCTTTATCATCAATCCAACTTAAAAAAAAATATTTAGGGCCTATTATATACAAGATATTCTTCTACTCCTATTTATCATTTTTCCCCTTGAATACTTCTTTTATGTTTCCTATCAATTCCTATGCACTTGACTCTTCAAAAACTCCTATTGCAAACTGGTTTCATGGCACCCTTCTCTCCAATTCCTACTACATCATATTTCACCACCCTTAGAATGTCACTATACTACTCAAAAAAACCTTCAGCGATCAACTAATATGTGATATTTTAATTTTATGCCTTGTTTTCAAAATGGCTTTTTAAAAAATGTAATTCCATCCATTCTACCTATCTAATCACTCCCCAGAATTCAACACTTACTCGGATTAAACTGTTCCCCTTAATATTTCATTAATACAAAAGCTCATCCTCATGTCTTTATCTTTCTTTGCTTGAGTTGTTCTCCTCAATTGTGAAAGACTCTTTATTTCTTTCTTTTTTTTAAATTTATTTTTTAATTTTTAGTTCACAACACTAAGTTCCATAAGTTTTTGAGTTCCAAATTTTCTCCCCTCCATCTCTTCCCCTCTTCTCCCAAGACAGCATGTAATCCGATATAGGTTCTACACATATATAATGAACTTGCAGGCAGCTAGGTGCCACAGTGGATAGGGTGTCAGTCCTGGAGTTGGGAAGATTCATTTTCCCGAGTTCAAATTTGGCCTCAGACACCCAGCAGCTGCGTGACCCTGGGCAAGTCACCAAACCTTCTTTGCCTCAGTTTCTCCATCTGTAAAACAAACTGGAGAAGGAAGTGACAAACCACTCCAATATCTTTGGTCAAGAAAACTCCAACTGGGGCCACAAATAGTCGGACACAATTGAAATGACTCAATAACAACAATAATAAACTTCCCAAACATACAAAACTTTGGGTTGTCCAAAAAGAGAAGAAGCTGACTTGTGAAGTAGTGAGTTCTCCAACAAACAGCCTATCCAAACAAGCTACCTGTTAAATTCCCATCAAACTGAAATGGGATGGTTACTGCTGGAGTATTGTCATGAGGGTGCCTACATAAAGAAGTGGGTTGTTGGGCGGCTGCGAAGCAGTGACTGGCGTGAGCTCCCCACCAAGTCCCTCCAAAAACCTATAAAACAATGGCTCTGAACCAATTCTAGAGCTGCAGAACCCACAAAGTGGCAGAGGGAAGCAGGGCCCCACCCCAGGACAGCCTGGATGGTCTCTGGGTAAGGTCTGTCCCACACGGACCTCCCAGCCCCCAGCTGAGGGGAGCGGAGCTGAGCCCAGCGCGCACGGCACGGCACAAACAGACCAGACGCGGACCTACCAGACCAGGAGACGAGCGGAAAGTGCCCTAACAGGCTGAATTACTGAGCTGTGGCATCTACCAGACCTCTCAACCCACAAAGAGCAAAGACATCAGGGAAGGTTAGTGGGAAAAGGTGCGTGACTGAGTTTGCGGTTCGGCCACTGC
>JAQQSZ010011984.1:0-12118 GCA_028646595.1 Phalanger gymnotis | reverse complement strand
CTGAATTTCTAAAGCTGCCCCGCCTCCGTTGCCCCAGGGGTGGTAGGCGAACTGCAAACACCTTCTCTGTCTGTTGTCTTTGCTGTTTGTGGGTTGTGAGGTCTGGTACATGCCACAGCTCAGTAATTCAGCATGCTAGGGCACTCTCCGCTCCACTCCTGGTCTCGTCGGTCCGCGGTCTGCCGCGCAGCTGCTTGGCTCAGCTCGGCTCCCCTCAGCTGGGAGCTGGGAGTTCCGTGCACGACAGACCTTACCCCAAGACCATCCAGGCTGTCCTGGGCTGGAGCCCTGCTTCCCTCTGCCACTTCGTGGGTTCTGCAGCTCTAGAATTGGTTCAGAGCCATTTTTTTACAGGTTTTTGGAGGGACTTGGTGGGGAGCTCATGCCAGTTACTGCTTTCCAGTCGCCATCTTGGCTCCGCCCCCAGAGCAATTGTCTTACTGTTATTCTTACTAATTAATTGGAGGAGATGGCCCAGATAATTTAGAGTAGAGGATTTCTATTTGGCTTATGAAAATATGCTTGCGCTTGAAGTTGAATATGGTTGCCTCTAGTATGACTTTCATGATTCTATGTAAAAACTCAGGAGAAAATGGAAAAATGTCTGGTTTTTCATCTTCCCATTCTGTTCTGTTCTTCCCTTATTGCTCAAGTCCTTTACATCTTCTCAGGCCTATGTTAGAAACATACTGAATCAGTTCTTACATAATAAATGCAGAGCAGTCTTTTCTCTCTCAACTTGGTGGTTCCTATCTTTTTTTAGGTAAGGTAGTCATTTTCATTTCCTATTACACTAGAACAAAGATTCACGATGCCAGTAAAGCAAAGCCAAAACTAATGCAATATATTGTTACTTAAGTTTGACAATAACAGAGACCAAAGCCTATCCTTTGAGTTTTAACTATACACAGTGAAATAATAAATTATAATCTTGTATATACATATAAACCTCATAAAATCAGCCTACAAAAAGAGTATTCACCTAGTCGATCATAGAGTCTAATCTACTGAGGGGTGATGCTTCTGTGTACCCCAGGTTGTGAGGCCCATGGATATTTTTAGCAAGATCAAGTTGTTCAGAGAAACAAAAGACAACTCTATGTGTTGAATGGAATTTGTGTAGTTGTATAGTTAAGGAAAGTCAGACTCAAGAAAGGCTGCTAGTAGTAGCGGAACAGGAGTCTTTTAGCTCTTGTGATTGTTCTGCTATATCAGTCTGCCTCCACTGTTAATCAGTCTCCATACACTAGCAGGACATACTGAAAAATCTTGAATTTAAAATGATTAATGCTGATTTTCTTGTTCATTTTTTTGTGGCAGCGTTAGCTACTTTGTGCAGTCATGACACCAAGTTTGATTCTGCCTGTGTTGAAAATAATCTAGAAAATGTGCTGTGTGTTGTGCTCATTTTTATATTTGGCATTTCTTCCAAAATTTTTTTTTATTGAGATACATTTTCTTCTTCTTTGTTGTTCACTGGCAATAGCTGTCTTATTTTTTCTTTATATAATATGTAATAAGAGATCATTTATTCATTTTTTTCTTTTGAAACTATTTCTTAAAGTCATTTCCCCTTTATTCTATGTTTGAAACTACTTTCTTTTTCTATAGTATTATTAATCACAATGTTTTTATGTGTAAAAAGTTATTATCAGTTTCTTCTTTTCTCATAAAAAATAGGAAAAAATTCATTAGATTTTATATTGAATGACAGATTAATTATAAAGAGAAGCTCTCCACAAATAATGGCTTGTTGAAGGGGATTATATATTTAGAGAATAAAAAAAAGTATAGTGCATTGTCATCTGCCTGGGGTAACGAAATATAGTTCTGCCTCTAGATGGGGGAGATCAGTCTCACAAATTCCTTTTATTTCCCAATTTATTAAAGTATTGAAAAAAATTCTTTGGGATTGATGTTTTTGTTTTATTATCTTGTATTTTATGCTCATTGTTTTTAATGACATGCTTGGATTGAAAGAAATCATACCTTACATTGTTGCTGGTCTTCAGATTCACTCATAGGAAGTAATTTTTCATTTCAGAACCCTGTCAAAAAAATTCCTGATTCTCATGAAATCACTCTACAGCATGGCAGTAAAACAGTAAGTGTTATACTGGTGGGACTTTTCTTTCAAAGGTGGAATTATGATAAAGCAATTTTAAAATTTCGTAAAGACAAGTTGTATGACGGATGTTGCAAAAATGACAAATACTAAAGGACTAAAAGGTAGACATGTTTGTTTTTATTCCATGTGATTCTGTCCTTGCTATGAAACAGTGCTTGCTTATTATTTAAAAATAGTAACACTTGCTATTGTTGTTGCTATTGTTGGCTCTAAAGCCTAGTTTATATTCAGCAACCTGAAGTAGCAAGACTGGAAACTAAAAAATATATTTATTTTTAATGGGAAAATGTTCTGATATTCTTGACTTTTAACCAATATTCAAAGATAACTAATTTTATACTTTTGTAGAATTAATGTTTGAGATGAAGAATGAATATTAGGACACTATATACATTTGAGATCTGTATTTTTTGGTATTTTGGTAATTTATTAATGCAATTATATTTCTTATAGTTATATGAAGCTAATTTAAAAACTTACGATGAACTATTTAATTGCAAAATTTAAATAATATAGTAAACTAATTAAAAAAAAAGGACATTCAGAATGATGTACAATGAAAAAAATAAGCATATCATTTTTTCTTATTTTTTTTCTGCTTACCTGTCCCTTTTTTTGGTTGATTTTCTTTTATGTTTTTGTATGTTAAAAAGATATATAGGCACAATCAGTGTGTATAATTGTTCTGATTCTTCTTTCTTTCCTTTATGTTACCTTTTTTGTGTTTCAATATTTCTCTACATGAAATATAAATATACCTCATTGTACTGTTCAGATGACCTGGGTTTTTTGATGTTATGTGATGGTGCACAAGCTGACTTTTTCAATGTAATTCCAGATCAAGTGGTTTGTTGAATAAGAGACTCATTTCCAGAAGGTTTTCTATTAGTTTGTAGAATTTTTTTGGCCCTTACTACCTATGAAACAGATAAATGTATTCAAAGGCCCTCAGCCTGTGTGCCCTCTCCCTGTGCCAAGCCCCACCTTTGACTTATACTATATGATAGAATAATTGTAGAAAAGAGGGAATAGGGTGCTATTTAGACTTCCTAAAAACATTGGTTTCAATGCCAGGTCTAAATGTGCTATCTTTGTCCAATAACACTACAGGAGCAACTGAACTATATCCATATTGACATTCTTGCTACAAGTGAAACCTGAGGACATAAATGAATTGTAGATAATTGGCAGGGGTGACTCATTTTCCTTTGAAAGTTTTTCTTTGAGAGGTGAATAAAGATGTGGTGAAGTTGGTTTTGATGGTGTGTCTAATGATGAAAAATAGCATTTCACAAGATACTTGCTTATCTCTCCTTTGCGCTCAATGTGTATAAGCAAAAAGATATTTTTTTTATTACTTGAAGGTATTTGCAGCATATGTACTAGTATCTATCTGTTGCAGAGGATAAAAGTGGACTAAAATTTTGAAGTGAACCTGACCAGAGCTTTTAAATTATGCTAGTATATACCTTGAGATTTAGTATTCAGCAGACATCTAGCTATGTTAGATATCTGTCCTCTCCCCAAAGTACCTTATAACTTTGTGTATGTTTGTGTATGTGTTCCGTATATATTCATGTTTATACTTGTTATCTTCCTCCTTAGTTATTTGTGTATTGTCTCTTCCCATGAGCTCCTTGAAAGCAAGGACTGGTTTTTTGCCTTTCTTTGTAACCCAGGGCCTGGTGCATACCATGTGCTTCATCAGTGCTTTTTGACTTGGCTTGACTTCATACCCCTGTTGGAATGTTACCTGCTATTTCACTTTTGTCTTTGCATCCCCAGGGCTTAGCATAATGGTCCACACATCTTAAACACATAATAAATACTTGATTGATTGACTTCATTGTGAAGATAGGCACAAGGAAGGATGACAAAAAATATTTTGGAGAAAATTGTTTGGGATAAAGACATAAAAGAGGATGTAAGCTTGTAGGTAGTTAAGAAGCCTCAATCTTTAGATGATGAATTCTTTAATCAAGATTAGAATTGGAAGCCTTAGACCTAGTAAATGTAGAACATCATAAGAAATCTTGACATGGAAATGGCTGACTATTGATGTATCACTTATTCTTACTTATTAACTAGTTAAAAAAAAGGTTAAAACTAAAGCTAAGTTAAAGGAAGGGTAAAAATGTGAAGATAATACTACTGATTAGAGTAGTTCCAACCTGACATTTCCATTAAGTCCAGCTCAATAGATAATAAAATCTTAAATCTGAAAAATAGGAAATACAGTAAAATAGACATTCCTTCTATCGTTATTCATTTTTAAAAGTATATATTGATTTAATTAATTTGGAGGGACTTGACAAATAATATAATTTCTCTGCCTCTTCATCTGCCACAAAGGTTGGTGTAAAAACTGCATTTAGCTTCAGTCTTTTGCAAGTATTCGTTATAAGTTCTGCTATGCAAGAACAATCCCATAAAATTTTTCTTGTTGCTATTGAATGGACAATGAATTTAACTCATTTACTTATTCTTAGCTGCAGCTTCCTTTTCGTTCACTAGTTTAATTGATAGCAACAAAGTGAAGATTAATGTGGCTTGGGTTGTCCATTCAGCATGTCAGTGTGGTCAGTGGATGATAATCTCATATTTGAAGTCCTAACAGTTGTTGGTAGATGGTGTATTTCTTAGCCTCTTCCTCCCCTTTCCCCTATTCTGCCACTGTCACTGCAGAACTGAGGGGCTTTAATGGGCTGCCATGGGCAAATAGTGTAATAGCCATCTTCTGGTGATGAACTTCCATACACTCAGTTTGGTTGGTCCTCCAATTGCAGACAGTTTCTCTGTAGGACTGTACCTATCTTGTCTAGCACAGAAGAATATGTCAGAGCTTGTTTTGAAGGACTAGCGTTCAAGAACTCAGGGCCACTTCCACCCCACTGGAGTTGTAGACAGTTTATGAATTACTGTATTATAAATGTAAGCTTTTATAAAACATTTAATTATTGGTAATATACTAAAGCTTCAGTGTTCTAGTTGTTTCTGAGGATAATGGCCTCCAGGTTACTCTGGCAAAGCAATGAATTGGGTTTTTTTTTTTTTTTTGCAGGGGGAGGGCAGGGCAATTGGGGTTAAGTGACTTTCCCAAAGTCACACAGCTAGTAAATGTGTCAAGCGTCTGAGGCTGGATTTAAACTCTGGTCCTACTGACACTGTTCAGTGTAATAACTGTTGTGGTTTTCTTGATGTATTGTAGAATCTTTAATAATTGTCAAATGTGTAGAACTTCAGTCAGTCAGTCAAACAAGCAAGACAGCTTTTATGCAAATATCATTTTCCAGATTGTTGATAACCTCTGTGTATTTTCCCCAAATAACTTTGCCTCTTTGTGTCTCAAGGCCCAGCTCACTCACATTCACTTTGATGACAGTAGTCCCTTTGGTAATAACACCCAAAATTGTATATAGGGTGAGTAGGGATTCTTCTTCATACCAAGTATGGGTAGGCAAAAAGTGGCTTGTAAGTTCCAGATGAGGTACATGAGCCTTGTTAAAACCCAAACTTATTGGCCTAATAAATCTTTCATATTTCAGCGGTTTTCAAGTAAAGCCATCCCCAGCAAGGCAGGCTTTAGTAACCATTCTCTGTCAAAACTTCTTTCTCTTTCCTGTACAAATAACTTTTAACACTTCTGTTTCTCCTTGGGCACAAGCTTATTGGCTTTTCACCTTTCCTTCTGCCTTCCCTTACAAAACCCTTCTCTTTGTCCTCACCGTGACCTCCAATCCCTTGATCCTTTAGTTCTCTTGGCTCTCTAGCCTCCTTATCATGTTGTCAGTTGTCCTCACCAAGCCTTAGCCTTGGATCACTCCCACTATTTGTTGCCTTCACTCCTACTTGTGAGCTGCTGAACAAGTGTGGGGAAAATCACGCAACTGGGTTCACTACAAATTTATGTTACACGACCACAATTGGACCCTCACTGCTGCTAGGCAATCCTGTAGGTATGGCTCTAAAGCCAGCACTCTCTTAGTTTAGGTTTGATGTTGGAACAAAATAAGGCATTTGTGAGGCACTGAACATTTAACAGATGAGGAAGTTTACTTTGCTCTAATGCTGTGAGCATATGCAGCAAAGATACATTAGCATTTGTTTTCTTTGTCTCTCTTTGGAAATGTGTCTGGTCAGTCACCAGGGTATAGTGACTTGAATGATATTAGGCACCCACCACATCTGAGAGACATGGAGCCCACATGACTCGGGCTTTTTCTTGGCCCTAGGCAGGTGTACCGAAGAGACTGGGGCAATTTGGTTTCATGGGGGTGGGGTGGGAGGAAGAGAAGCCGTTGGGGAAGTCAGGGCCATAAAGAAGTTGTAGGTGTGTGTGTATGTGTGTGTGTATAAAGTTGTGTCAAGGTAAGGGGAGCTGCATTAAGAAACAGCTGCCCTGTAAGGAGTCACAGGATCAGATATGTTTTAGCAGCCACTATGATAAAGAATTGGTGAGCTTGGAATATGATATTCCCAATGGCAAAAGAACTAGTCTTACAACAAGAAAAATTTACCTAGCAAAATGGAGTATAATTTTACAGGGAGAAAATGTAGTTTTAATAAAATCGAGAACTTCTAAGCATTCCTGACAAAAAGACTAGAGCTAAGTAGAAAATTAGATATACCAACCCAGGTATCAAGAGAAGCATAAAAAGTTGAATATGAGCAGAAAAATCATAAGAAACTAGCCAAGGATAAATTGTTTATGTTCCAGTGTGGGAAGATGATACATGCATCCCTACAGAATTCTATCATTATCTGGAGTTATAGAGAAGGTTTAATTATACAGAAGCCCTGGGAGGGTTCTGTTACATTTTGGTGGTCTTAAAAGGAGAATAGTAAAGGAAGGGAAGAGGAATTTACTGGAAGGGAGAGAGGGAAGGGAAGGGAAGAATGGGAAGAATTATCTCACATAGAAGGCTTGTGCAAGTAGAAGTCTATGCAGTAAGGAATTGGGTTTTGGGGAGAGCAGAGGATACCTCACTTTCATCTGAACTGGTCAAAAGAAAGAATACACACACACACACATATATACACCCATATACAAACACATAGTTGAGTACAGAAGAAGCAAGAGGGAAAAGGGAAATGGGGGAGTAGATTAAGGCAAGGATTATTCAGAAGCAATATACACTTTTAAAAGAGGAAAGCTATTTCTACTGATTAAATTGCATTGATTTCTGCTGTTGAACCTTTTTTTTTTTTAATCTTTTGTTGATTTTCATGGAGTGGGATGAAACTTCAGAGATGTTTTAATTTATATTCCTCTAACTGTTTTTGACTAAGCATATTTTCATGTGGTCATTTATAATTTGCAAACCTTTTGAATACTCTTAATATCCTTTCACCCATTATAGACTCTTCATCGATCAGTCAGAAAGTATTTATGAAGTGGCTGTTATGTGCCAGGTATCATGCCAAGTGTGGCAGTACAAATCCAAAGAATTAAACGATCCCTTTAGCAACAATTAAATATATGTTGAACAAAGAAATTAATTCTCTTTTGTTTTTAAGAACATCCTGTAGCTTATGAGGATAGGCTGTGAGCAACTTTTCTCTAATTATTTTTGTGTGACTTTTCTTCCCTGCAGGTTTCTGCCTTAGGTCTGGACCCTTCAGGTGCCCGTTTGGTAACAGGAGGATTTGATTATGATGTTAAATTTTGGGATTTTGCAGGGATGGATGCTTCCCTTCAAGCTTTCCGATCTCTTCAACCCTGTGATTGGTATGTATTGAAATGACTGCTTTTTTTTTTCATACTTGAGGTCACAGTCTCTGATAACTCAAATTTCAATAATTCTAAATTACTCACCAATTTTTTTTTTATTGCACAGTAACAGGATATAGTAAATTAGCACAACTTGAAAAATGCAGATTCTCTGGAATTCCTATGGCTTTATGACTAAAACAATTAAAACATTATTTTAGTTACTGTTCATTTCTATCCAATTTTTAAAAATTAAAAAAAATTATTTTTATTTTTAGTTTACAACATTAAGTTCCATAGGTTTTTGAGTTCCAAATTTTCTCTCCCTCCCTCTCCTCCCCGCTACCACCCAAGACGGCATGTAATCCAGTATAGGTTCTACATTTACCTTCACATCAAACTTATTTACATAGTAGTCCAGTTGTAAAGAAGAGTCATAACCAATGGAATGAATCATGAGAATGGAGAAATGAAACCAAAAAAGAAGGAAAAAAAAAGAGATCAAATAATTTGCCTCCATCTGCATTCAGACTCCATAATTCTTTCTCTGTATGTGCATAGCTTTTTCTATCATGAGGTCTTTTGGAGCTGTCTTTGAACCTTGCATTGATGAGAAGAGTGAAGTCTATCAAAGTTAGTCCTTACAGATACCGTGTGTCTGTAATCGTGTATGATGATCTCCTGGTTCTGCTTCCCTCCCTCAGCATCAGTTCATGTAAGTCATTCCAGGTCGTAGTGAAGTCTGTCTGCTCCTCATTTCTTATAGCACAATAGTATTCCATTTTATTCATATACCACAGTTTGTTTAGCTGTTCCCCAGTTGATGGGCATCCCCTTGATTTCCAATTCTTTGCCACCACAAAAAGAACTGCTATAAATATTTTGGTACACATGGGTCCCTTTCTCACTTGTCTGATCTCTTTGGGATATAGCCCTAGACGTGTTATTGCTGGGTCAAAGAGCATGAACATTTTTATGGCCCTTTGGGTATAGTTCCAAATTGTTCTCCAGGGTATCTGGATCATTTCACAACTCCACCAACAATGTAGCAGTGCTCCAATTTTCCCACATCTTCTCCAACATTTATCATTTTCCTGTTTTGTCATCTTAGCCAATCTGACGGGAGAGATGTGGTACTGAAGAGTTGTTTTGATTTGCATTTCTCTAATCAATAGTGATATAGAGCATTTTTTCATATGCTTATAGATATCTTTAATTTTTTCCTCTGAAAACTGCCTCTTCATATCCTTTGACCATTTCTCAATTGCAGAATGACTTGTATTTCTATAAATTTGGTTCAGTTCTCTGTATATTTTAGACATGAGGTCTTTATCAGAGACACTGGTTGTAAAGATTCTTTCTCAATTTTCTGCATTGGCTTTGTTGATACAGAAACTTTTCAATTTAATATAATCAAAAATTTCCACTTTGCATTTTGTAACACTTCTACACAATTTTTATATTCTCTTTTAGTGAATCTTGCCTCTATTAGTTCCTCAGAATTTCATGTAGGTATTATATGAATTTGTAAATATTCAAGTTAAATGACACTGTAGAATCTTTTCACTAAGCCCTCCTCTCTCCTCTGATGCTGCCCCTGTCCTGGTATGGGGCCTCATTATCTCATGCTGATCAATTGCTTTTTGGTCTCCCTGTCTGTTTCTCTCCACTGTTGTCTGTCCTCTAACCAGCTGTCAGTTGACCATGTCACTTCCCATATTTAGTGAATTCCAGTGGCTCCCGAAAACTTCCAGGATCAAATATAACATTAGGTTATTGTGCTTATTTCCTTTTGTATATTGCATATATAATCATTTCCACTGATCAGCTTTTCTTCTATTATTTCCTATTATAACCTGCATTGTGGCATCAAGTTTTTTTTGTTCTATCCTGTTCTGGGAGGCCTGTGATCCCTAGGTCATCAGTATACATCTTGTCTTTGAGATTTTTATGTTTTGCTTACATATTTTCTTTTAATGTTACTGTTTTTTGCTTCTCTCCTTCTAGATTGTCCTTTACTTCTATAAATTTTCATTCCCAATCTATTGTTCCCTTTTTTTTCTTTAGTGAGACTTACTATTGCAGATTCCAGCTTTTCTATTCTGCCCATTATTTTTTACTGTTGAGGCCATAAATTCTGCTCTTATAATTCTCATTCCCCTTTTGAACCACTCAGGAATAGCATGTGTGTGTGCGTGCGCGCGCGTGTGCGTGTGCGCGCGCGTGTGTGTGTGTGTGTGTATGTATTACTGTTAATGTTTTCCCTATTAATTGATCTGCTTATGTTCAAGGTCTTTGAGTTTTCTTCTTCCTGAGAGCTGTGGTAAATTTAGTGTCTCCCCGCCCCCCCCCCCCACCTTATTTTCCCATAATGCTTTCTTTCTGACTCTCTACCTTACTCCCCTCTGATTGTGGTTTCCTTGGGTCTGAATCTCAAAGCATCTCAGCCTTCTCCTACCCTGGCCAATTCCCAATTCATGGTACACCAGCCTAGCTCTGTGCCCCAAGTGAGTTTTGGGTGGTCAGCACTGGCCCCCATTTGGATACTGAGTACTTTCTCTCAGGCTTAGTAGCATGCCCCACCTCATCTTCCTCCTTCTCCCCACCCCGTCAACCCAAGGTATTCTTTCTTGGTGTCATGTCCTCCTCTCTCTGTTCCTCAGTTCTCTGCCCCAGCATACATAGAGAATTGTAATGCTGGTATTACAGGCATTAATTTTGTAATTTGGGTCTTTGTGGCTCTCATGGGGAGGGTGATATGGGGTGTGGAACTGAGCTCTGTTTCAAGCTGAGACCTAGGACCTGCCCCTTTCTCTCTGTTGCTGGCTTTCTTGTAGAGATCTTTTCAGCACACAATGCTGCTCTGTGACACTGGCTAGGTGGCCCCAGTAAGCTTCTGTAGCCTGGAATACTGCCGAGGGGCTCTGGTTATCTGTCCTGGCCAGATTAGATTTCTGTAGCCTAGAGCCAGGATCTCCATGGCACTGAAAAAAGGGAGGGGAGACTAAAGTGTGGGGTTGTTTTATTCTGAGCCTATGTGAGTCTGGGTCAGCTAGTGCAGTTTTCTTGCCAGTAGCTTGAGATGTGGGGAAGGAGTCCTGAGTGAGCTCAGTGTAGAAGTTCTTTTGTTTTTTTTAAACCATCTTTTGGATTTCAGATGTTTGAAATAATGGCTACTGCTAAAGATTCTTGGTAGTCAATGAATAATTTCTGTTTTGGAGAGGTTTGAGAGTTTAAGGGGATCAGAGAAAATGGCTAGTTTTCCATCTTATTGATCATGTGACCTGATCCACATGATCCACAGAGCATGTGACCTGATCCAGTATGTAATTGTTTTAATGATTTATAACTTTGTAGTTAGTTTGAGATGTGGTACTGCTTGGCTCTTTCCCATTTTTTTCCATCAATTCTCTTGCTATTCTTGAACTTTTGGTGCTCCAAATGAATTTTTAAATTATGCTCTATATAGTAATCCTTTGGTCATTTGCTTGGTGTAGCACTGAATAAGTAAATGAATTTAGGTAGTATTGTCATTTTTATTGTATTGGTAGAGCCTATCCACAAGCAATTAGATATTTTTTTTCAGTTATTCAAAAGTCTTTATTTATGTAAATAGTGTTTTGTCATTGTGTTCATATAGTTCCTGTATGTCTCTAAATAATCACATTGTCCGTAAAAAGTGTTAGTTTTGTTTCCTTTTTGCTTGTGTTCTTTCTTTCAATTTCTTTTTCTTCACATTGCTGAAGCCAGCATTTCTAGTACAAAATTGAATAATACAATAGACATCTTTACTTCACTCATGTTCTTATTGGAAAGGCTTCTAGCTTATCCTCATTAGAGATAATGCTGACTCTTGGTTTTAGATAGATAATACTTATCATTTTAAGAAAAAGCTCCTTTTATTCTTATGCTTTCTACTGTTTTTTGGGGGGGTATTTTTTATTATTACTTAATATATTTAGTTTTCAGCATTGATTTTCACAAGAGTTTGAATTACAAATTTTCTCCCCATTTCTACCCTCCCCCCCACTCTAAGGTGGCGTACATTCTGGTTGCCCTGTTCCCCAGTCTGCCCTCCCTTCTGTTACCCCACTCTCCTCCCATCCCCTTTTCCCTTCCTTTCTTGTAATGCAAGATAAATTTCTATGCCCCGTTGCCTGTGTATCTTATTTTCTAGTTGCATGCAAAAACTTTTTTTTTTGTTTTTGAACATCTGTTTTTAAAATTTTGAGTTCCAAATTCTCTCCCCTCTTCCCTTCCCACCCACCCTCCCTCCCTAA
>JAQQSZ010011983.1:0-12118 GCA_028646595.1 Phalanger gymnotis | reverse complement strand
CTCTAAATAGTGGTAAGAGTAAGAACTTTTTTTTTTCCTGAGGAGTCTCAAGAGCTGAGAAACAATCATTTGTTTTTGTTCCTTTCTGTACATTGAAATGTGTGTAGTGATCACCTTTAAGTTAATAATAAAAAGAAAATATAAAATAATAGCATTGATAATAATAACAGGTAGCATTTGTATTAGCACTTTAAACTTTGCCAAGGACTTTACATACGTTATCCTATTTTGATCCTCACAACAGGCCTGGGAGGAAGATGTCATTCCTATTCCTATTTTACAGATTAAAGTACTACAGCTTACAGAGGGTAGATGATTTGTCCCAGGTCACACATCTGTTAAGTGTGTGAAGCAAGACTCGGTTTAAGGTTTTCCTGACTCCCAAGTCCAACATGCCATACCATTGTGCCACATAGCTGCCTTCCGAGTGTCAGAGGGGGGATTTAAACCTCATCTTCTAGATTCTTCCTCTAGTTCCGTGTACATTCTTGATAGCACCCCTACTTTACTGTGTTGTCGTACATCGAAATGGGATGAGCATACAAGATTTCTAAGAACAGATGTATAAACCAATAGTATCACTAAGAACCTGGAGGGAATAGTACTTATAATCGAAACCCACATAAGGAGCCCAATTACCATTTCTGCTTTTAACGGCTCTCCTTTCTGAACATGGAATTTCCATAAAATCAAATTAACTCTATCTAGAAAAGATAACTCAGAATATGAAAAGACATACGCTTGGTTAAAAACTGCATTCAGACTGCTCCCTCATGGTCAAATCAGTCAATCAGCATTTAGAGATTAAGTATGGTAGGGGAGAATTGTGTTTATATTAGGTTTAGGAAAATCCAACACCAAACTCTTTGTCCCCTTGTTTTCTTTGGGGATCTGCAGTACAAAGATAAATAGATAGATAGATAGATAGATAGATAGATAGATAGATAGATAGATAGATAGATAGATAGATAGCTGGATGGATAGACAGATATAGATATAGATATAGATATAGATATAGATATAGATGTAGATGTAGATGTAGATGTAGATGTAGATGTAGATGTAGATGTAGATGTAGATGTAGATGTAGATGTAGATGTAGATGTAGATGTAGATGTAGATGTAGATGTAGATGTAGATGTAGATGTAGATGTAGATGTAGATGTAGATATAGATGTAGATACACACACATTCACAAACTATATCCTCACATAAAAAAAGAATTGCTTGTTCCCTCCAGATGTCTGGCTCTCTAAAAGCTACCAAAATTCAGATCAGAGGAATGCAGCCTGGGTAGCTATCAGCAGATGTACACTGACTCTAAGTGTTTCACTTAAGGATTTGCAAATGTCTGGTTATGTTAAATTGAATCACATCATAATGTAATGTGACCCTATATAAACAAGATAACACACAATAATAGATCCATCTTTAACTACAATGTCCATTATTTCGCATCGAGATACTAGGCATTCGTTTGGATCTGGAGGCTAGCATGCATTTAACAATTCAGTTTTTGGCTCTTGTTGTGTTTCAGAGGCCCCAAGAGAAGGTAACCAATATATTAGTATTATAGAATTACCTCTGGTCAGAGGTTTGTTCTGCATGTGTGTGACTGGCATCATTTTTTCTCAGAATAGATTTTAATTCCAAAACATGATACATTGTTTTGGTCCCAAGACTTTATTTTCTAGACAGGAAAAAAGATAATGCTTCTTTATTCAACTACTGTAATTGATTTTAAATTACCAGTGACTGCTTCTCAAGCATCTCTAAGAGATAAACATGGTAACCTATTAAGTAATAGTAATCAATTTAGTAATAAATAAAAAAAGTCTTTGGTATTAAATTAACCTTTAGCAGCATTTAAATGATATAACAAAATAAGCCCTTCAAATTAGTTTATCTATTTTACATGATTAATATGTTTCCAGTTCTACAATTCTTCAGTTGTAATTTATAACTTAGGGGTTTAAATAGCCAAAATGTAACTTTAATTAGAATAGGTTGTTAATGTGTACTAATTGGTCAATAAGCCACACTTTACATTCAGGGGTTAAACTTTCACACTTTTTAGATGAAGTCTCATTGTTTAGGGTTTATAAAGAAAAAATATTTCAATACTAAGATATACAATATTCATCTGGGGATTTGTTTAACTTTAGAAACAGCACCAAAATGAGAGTCAGGAGAAATCTTTGCAGCTGATGAATTCCTAATTCAGACAGTATGGAAGAAGAAATGAAAAAGAGACAGAATGGAAGAAGAAGAAAAGAGAGCTAGGACAGAGGCTTGGGGTTACCCATATTAATGAGGACAATATTAATGAAATTAATGAAAAATTTTATGAATAATAATTAAATTATTAATTTATTATTATTAAATATTTTATATAAATATTATATAAACATGTATTTACTATTGTATTATTATATATAAATTATTACATTATTAATAAATTAATATAATAATTATTATGTTACAATTATATTATACTTTATAAAATAATAATTACAATAATAATTAATAAATTAAATTATTAATAAATTAATTAAAATATTGATGAAAAAAGGAGATCAGCCAATATGTCAGAGTAGAAGGATGGAGTATTGACCAGCTTTCTCTCACGAGTACTCTACCACAGCTTGGGAAGAGCATCAGAATGAATACTTATTGAAAAATTCAATGAAAACTGTGTCATTTTTTCCAAATCTAGGTAGATATAAGGAGATAGAGGTCTTAAGACAACAAGGACAGGTGCTAGTTACAAAGAAACCCCACAGAGCCTTTTAATGTGAAGACTGAAGCAGGGTCTGCATTTGTATTGTCATTGCTGTTCAGTCATTTTAGTCATGTCTGACTCATCATGACAGCATTTATGGTTTTCTTGGCAAAAATACTGGAGTGGTTTGCCATTTCCTTCTCCAGCTCATTTTACAAATGAGAAAACTGAGGCAAAAAGGGTCAAATGATTTGCCCAGCGTCACAAGCTAGTAATATCTGAGGCCAGATTTGAAGTCAGTTTTTCCTGACTCCAGGCCCATTATTCTATTCATTGTGTCAGACAGCTGCATTTGTATACTAGAACACAAAAAGATACTGAATCTAGCAGGGACGGGATGACTCTGCATAGCAGAAACAATATCCAAGTAGTAGCTCTGTTTTACCTATCACAAATCTGATCAAGTCGGAACTAAAAAGAAGGGCAGAGCCTAGGGGTAGTGGACCAGCCCAAGTAGTAGCCATGGGTCTGAGTCTGTCTACTAGACAAAGAGCATGAACATAAGCTAGCTGTAGTTTCAGGGCTCTGATTCTGGAGTGGGGCTTCAGTTTCAACCCCTAGCATTGTCTGAAGTCTGCAAGTAACTAAGGTAGGCATCTCAATCCAAGGAGAAGCTTTCAGTTCTATCACTGAGCCTGAAGAGCCTGTGAGAAAGTTCATGGCAGGCAGAAACAGCATCAATCTACTGGAGCTCCAACTATGGGTATACCTAGAGATGTGTTAACCACAGTCCAACTGAAATGGAGATTGAATGCTCAGACTGAGAGGACAGCAATCAGACATCATAAGACTACTTTGGTTGAACTTTGGCTTCATTATGAGCCTCCCCTGAAGTCCTTGAAGAACACAGCATTTAGTAGCCAGAGAAAGTAGCAGTAGGAGCAAAGAAATTGCAAAGAAGGAGGAGGGAGTGGGCAAGTAAACCTTTGACAGCAGCTGAACTAGTGTGCAGAAAATGTCCCTAATGGAAAATCTCAATCCTGGAACTAAAGATTGAAGAATGAGCAACTAAACAAACAACAACACAAAAGACAAAAACAAGAACAAAAATTTCCACCATAAAAAATTAATATGGTGACGGAGATGCATAAGATATAAGCCCAGAAGACGACAATGACTCCAAAATATCTATAAACAAAGTCCCGAAGAAAAATAGAGATTAGACATAAGTGAAACTGGAATTGCTGGGATAGATGAAGTAAGAATTATTTTAAAAGAATTAACAGTGATTTAGCAAATTAAATTAAAATGCTAGAGAAAAGAAAAATTGGAAAAGAATTGGTAGATACTACACAAGAGATATAAAACCTCGCCAAACAAGAAATTCCTTGAAAATCAGAATGAACCAAACAGAGATTAATGATTCTATAGATAATAAGAAATATTCAAATGAAGTCAAAAGGCTGAAAAATAGAAGAAAATGTAAGGTATCTGTTTAAAAAATCTCATGTGGAAAATATATCATGGAGAGATTATTTTAGAATCTTTGACTTACAAAAAACATAGATATCATATTCAAAGAAATCATGAAATGAAAGTATACAGATCTGTTAAAATTAGAATAAAATATGCAAATGAAAGTATCCAGTAGCCACTTCCTGAAAGAAATCCAAAACGAAAACTGCCGGAAATGTTATAGACAAAATCCGGAGCTTTCAAATTGAAGAAAAGTGCTTTAAGCCAGAAAAGAATACAAGTACCAAGGATCTATAGTCAAGATCATATAGGATTTAGTAACTAGGACTATTCAGGAGTGAACAGATTAGAACATGATATGTAAAAAAGGGCAAATGATATAAGCTTAAAGCCAAGAATAACTTATCCGGAGAAATTTAATATAATTATACTGAGGCAAAATGGATTTTAGTGAAATAGAGGACTTCTAAACATTCCTGATAAAAACTCTGAAATACAAACACAGGAGTCAAGAGAAATAGCAAAAGATAATCAAAAAATGTAAAAATGCTAAACAAGAATGGACTATTTACATTTCAATAGAAGGTGATTATAAAAGTTTCCCTCAAAACACTAAAAAAGATCCAGCAAAAGAAACTGAGGAGAAATCAGGTAAGAGCTGATCCAAGAGTCAATAGTGACAGGAAAATTCAGAGAGGAGAGACTATCCAGTAAGAGAAAGTAATCAATATGAAATGATGTGGGAAGGCCAAGAAGAAGGAGCACACAAGAAAAGGCCATTAGATTTGAAAATTGAGAGATAACTGGGCGCAAGAGGTGGAATAAAAGTGTCAAGATGGTGGTAGCAGTACAACAAGGATCTTTCCCCCAAAAATACTCCTACAAACATATTTAGAAAATGCACCACAATGAATCCTGATGGGGACAAGAAAAATAGAGTGAATTATTTTTCATCCTACATTGGAACAAAGAGACAGAGAGCTTTGCTAACACTGGGGACAAGGCATGGTGTAGAACACAATGTGTGGAACATAAGAGCATCCATGAAAAGGCAAGAAGGGGTCCATGACCCATACTATGGAGCCTGAAGAGATATACCACATAACTATGAAGGGGACAGAGGTGATATGGCAACTTTGTTGCTCATTGTCTTGTTCCAGGTCACAGATCCAGGGGAGACTGATAAAGAGACATGTACCTGGCACTATCCCTACCTCTAGACGTCTCAGATCTATGCTGAGAGAGGGGCAAGTTGAGAAGTGAGCAGCAGTGGCATGGCTTAGATGCCAGGAGCAGAGTTGGATATCATTCCCATCCTTCAACCCACTCTGAAGCCTGCAGAACTAATAAATCATCCTGCTAATTGACAGTAGCTAAGCACAGCAGCAATCTACTGTTGCTCAGACCCAAATCCAGGTCAAGAACTTGCAGAGCTCAGACCAGGGAGGAAGCAGTCAGATTTTGTCAGGGATCAGACCACTTGGGAACACTGAAAGCTTTCAGGTCCCAAGCCTGATTTGTCCCTGAAATTTTGAAACACGCAAAAATCAATACCTTCAAGAAAACAGCAACAAAGCCAGCCAAGAACTCCTCCATAGAACTGCATTGAGCACAACTCTAACATCAAGTACGAATTAAGGAAGTGAACAGGAAGAATGCGCAAACAAACAAAAAATGGATTGTAACATCAAAAGCTATTACGGTCACAGGGATACTCAAGATCCAATCACAGAAAAAGAGAATGACTCCAAAATATTTATGATCAAAACCTCAAAGGAAAACACAGCTTGGACACAGGTTGAGTTAAAATTCTTAGAAAAAATGAAGCAAAAGTTGAACAAAGAAATAATCTTTCTTTGTCAATAAAGGGAGAGTGCTAGAGGAACAGAATAAAAAGAAATGCAAGCTATGGGAGAAAGGATTGAAAAAGGAATTAACAGCTTGGCACAAGAGGTATAATTCTTTTTTTCTTCTTGCCACTTTTTTTTACTTATTTATTTTTAGTTTTCAATGCTCATTTCCATAAGATTTTGAGTTATAAATTTTCTCCCCATCTCTACCCTCCCCCCGACTCCAAGATGGCATGTATTCTGATTGCCCCTTTCCCCAGTCTTCCCTCCCTTCTATCACCCCTCTGCCCTGCCCTTATCTCCTCCCCCTTACTTTCTTGTAGGGCCAGATAATTTCTATATTCCATTGCCTGTATATCTTCTTGCCCAGTTGCATGTAAAAACAACTCTTTTTTGAGCATTTGTTTTTAGAACTTTGAATTCCAAATTCTGTCCTTTCTTCTTTCCCCACCTCCCCTTGAGAAGGCAAGCAATTCAATATAGGTTATACATGTATCATTATGCAAATCACTTCCATTAATAGTCATGTTGTAAAAGACTAACTATATTTCCCTCCATCCTCTCGTCCCCCATTTATTCAATTCTCTACTTTGACCCTGTCTCTTTTCAAAACTGTTTGCTTTTGAATACCTCTTCCCCCGCGATATGTCCTCCCTTCTATCATGCCCCTGTTATTGCCTTCCCCCCTACTTTCCTATAGGGTGAGATGCCCAACTGAATGTGTATGTTATTCTCTCCTGATGCCAAATCCAGTGAGAGTAAGGTACACTCATTCCCTTTCACCTACCCCCTCTTTCCTTCCATTATAACAGCTTTTTCTTGCCTCTTCTATGTGAGTTAATTTACCCCATTCTGTGTCTCCCTTTCTCCTTCTCCCAATATATCCTTCAAATTTTCTATGCAGCTCTGCTCTTTTCAACAAGAATGCTTGAAAGTCCTCTGTTTCATTGAAAATCCATATTTTGCCCTGAAGTATTATACTCAGTTTTGCTGAGTAGGTGATTCTTGCTTTTAATCCTACCTCCTTTGACCTCCAGAATATCATATTCCAAACCCTTCAATCCCTTAATGTAGAAGCTGCTTGATCTTGTGTTATCCTGATTGTGTTTCCATAATATTAGAATTATTTCTTGCCGGCTATTTGTGATATTTTCTTTTTGACCTGGGGACTCTGGAATTTGGCACAATATTCCTAGTTTTCCTTTTGGGATCTTTTTCAGGAGGCAATTGGTGGATTCTTTCGATTTCTATTTTATCCCCTAGTTCTACAATATCAGGGTAGTTTTACTTGATAATTTCTTGAAAGATGGTGTCTAGGCTGTTTTTTTTTACCATGGCTTTCAGGTAATGCAATAATTTTTAAATTATCTCTCCTGGATCTATTTTCCAGATCAGTAGTTTTTCCAATGAGATATTTCACATTGCCTTCCATTTTTTCATTCCTTTGGTTCCGTTTTGTAATTTCTTTATTTCTCATAAAGTCATTAGCTTCCATTTGCTCTATTCTAATTTTTAAGAAATGATTTTCTTAAGTGACCTTTTGGACATCCTTTTCCATTTGGCCAATTCTGCTTTTTAAGGCATTCTTCTTCTCACTGGCTTTTTGGACCTCTTTTGCCATTTGGGTTAGTCTATTTTTAAGGGATTATTTTCTTCTGTATTTTTTGGGTCTTCTTTAGCAAACTGTTGACTTGTTTTTCATGATTTTCTTTCATAACTCTCATTTCTCTTCCCAGTTTTTCTTCTACTTCTCTTACTTGCTTTTCCAAATCCTTTTTGAGCTCTTCCATGGCCTGAGACCAATTCATATTTTTCTTGGAGGCTTTTGATGTAGGGTCTTTGACTTTGTTTTCTTCTTCTGGCTCTATGTTTTGATCTTCTTTGTCATCAAAATAAGATTCTATAGTCTGAGCTTTTTGTACGCTGTCTGCTCATTTTCCCAGCCAATTACTTGACTTTTGAGCTCTTTGTCAAGGTATGATCCCTTCCAGAGTAAAAAGTGCTCTGCCCCAAACTTCAGGCATTTTTGTGCTGCTGTGCTGTTGTGTTCGGAGCTACTTCTAGGCACCTGTACATTTTCAGTTCTTCTGACATGGTATGATCCAAGGAGAGGTGTTTACTCCTCTCTTGGCCTGTGCTCTGGTCTGCGAGTGACCCCAAGCATTCTTTTCCACCTTGTAACTGCCAGGAGGATTCCCTCTCCACAGCCACCACAGTCTCTACCACGGCAGCTCTCCTCCTCCTCCCAGGATTGCGACCCAGATTCAAGCAGGACAAAGCAAGAGAATCTTGCCTCAGTGCCAGCAAAGAAATACCTGCACTTTTGCTCTGATCAGCCGCTTGCTCCCCCCTACACTCTGTGGGCCTGGGGCTCTGGAAGCAGCCACAGATGCAGCCACCTCCATTGTCCCAGGGCTGGGGTGAGACTGGGCCCTTCTCTCACTCAGGACCAACAGAGTTTCCCACTGACCTGCTAAGTTGTCTTTAGAGTTCTTGGGTTAAGAAGTCCTAAACTGCCACAGCTCTATGATTCAGTGCCCTGAGGCCTGCTCTCCCCAGTCTGCTGCAGACTGGTTCTGTTCTGGCACACTGGGTTGCACTCTGCTCCCAGCACCATGGTATAGACCCTTCCCAGTAACCATCCAGGCCATCTTGGGCTGGTGACTTCTTCGACTCTGTCATTTCATGGGTTCGGTAGCTCTAGAATTTATTTAGAGTCATTTTTTACAGGTGTTTGGAGGGATTTGGGGGAGAGCTCAAGCAAGTCCCTGTTTTCACTCTGCCATTATCAAGAGGTATAAAATTTTGCCCATGAAGCCAGCTCTCTTAAAATTGGAAGGACTGAATAGAAGCCAATGACTCTACGAGACAATAAGAAACATTAAAACAAAGTCAAAAGACTGAAAAAATAGGAGAAAACCTAACTGATTTGAAAAGCTGAGGAGAAAATATTTAAGACCACCTGAAATCCATGATCAAAACCAAAGCTTAAATATCATATTCTAATATATACTAAACAAATATTACCCAGATCTCTTAGAACCAAAAGGCAAAGTGGAAATAGAAGGAATTACCACTTTAAAGAAACCCTAAAATGTAAATTTCCAGGAATATGATAGCCAATATTCAGAGCTTCCAAGTCAAAGGAAAATACCACAAGTCAGAAACATTTTAAGTATCAAGGAGGCACAGTCAGGGTCAGAATTTAGCATTCACCACTATAAAAGCACAGAGAGCCTGGAATATGATATTCCAGAAGGCAAAAGATATAAAAACACAACCAAGAATAAGATACTTAGCAAAACTGAGTATGGGAGATTATATGGGAGGAGAAGTGTGGGGGGAGGACAGACATTTAATAAAATAGAGAACTTTCAAGCATTTGTAATGAAAATATCAGAGCTGTGTAGAAACTTTGAAGTTCTCAAATAATAGTTAAGAAAAACATAAAAGTAAACAAAAGTGATTGTGTCCCCATCTAATATGTGGAGATTATATGTATATCCTCTGAACCCTATCATTATCAGGTATCATAAAGTGTGTCTAATAAGAAGACCTTGGAGTGCTTCTGTTATGTCTGGATACTAAAAGAAGAATTGAAGGGCAGGAGAAAAGAACCTCCACTGTGGGTTAGGAGAGAAAAAGAAGGTTGAGGAAATTATTTCACATAATTAGGGTACACAAGTAGTCATCAATACAAAAAAGGAGGGAGTAGGGAGAACATCTGAGAAATTTTATTTTTGTTTTCATTTTTGAAAGTAGAGAAGAGGAAGAAGGGGTGGTACAAAAATACTTTTCACTGAATAGGAAAATGGGAAGGAAAGAGGAAGAAAGAAGGGTGAATTAGAGGGAAGGTAGATTAAGGGGTTCATGTTAAGTAGATTAAGTAGATTCAGACTGTTTATTGGAAGGACAAATACTGAAACTGAAGCTTAAATATTTTGACTACATAATGAGAAGATATGAATCATTAGAAAAAACACTGATATTGAGAAAGATTCAAGGTGAAAGGAGAAGGGGACAGCAGAGAATGAGATGGATAGATAGTCTCATGGAAAGAATAAACATGAGCTTGGACAGACTTTGGAATACACAGGAAGATAGAAAGCCCTGGCGTGCTGTGGTCCACAGGGTTGTGAAGTGTTGGACACAAATGAAAAACTGGACAAGAGCAAGGTTAAGGGATGGATTAGTCCTAAGTAAAACAAACCCAAAAGTTGTTCAAAAATATTGATAGCTTTTTTTGAGGTAGCAAAGTATGAGAATCTTAGAAGTTACCCTTGAATTGGGGAATGGCTGAAAAGTCATGCTATATAAATATGGCAAAATATTATTGTGCTGTAAAAAACTATGAAGGGAAAAATTTCAGAGAAACCTGGTAAGACATAAATGAACTGATGCAAAGAGAATAGAACCAGGAGAAAAATGTATACAAAGAAAACAATATAGTAACAAACAACTTTGAAAGAATAAGAAATTCTGATCAGCAAAATAATCAACCACATTTCCAGAAAACTAACAACGGAACACCTTTTATATACCTCCTGATAGAGAGGTGAAGGACTTAGAGCACAGCCTGGGTACACAAGTGTTATATCTTTCCTTCATTCACAATGCAGAAGATGGAGGGTTGAAGGAGAAGAGAGAAGAAAGATTTTTTTCTGCTTTAAAAAATAAAATATAATTTTTAAAAGAGCTCTGGAGCAATCTGTTTCAACTGATTTGTTAGATCAGAGATCGTAAGTTTTGAGGATAAAAAAGTAAGGAAATTTGAAACATCAATTATAGACAGCTTATTCACAGAGCTTAACTGAGAAGAGGAAAAGATATATGGGATGATATTGGGTAGTAATGGTAGAATCTATTAAAAATTTTCTGTTTCTAAGAGAGGAGATCTGGGTATGTATTTTTGTGGGCAATAAGTAAGGAACAAGTGGATAGAGAATGATGAGAGTCGACATGATCTGATGAAGAAGATGAAAAGGGATGAAATCAAGGCTATGTATAATGAGGCCGGAATTGTTAAGGAGAAGGCAATCTATTCATCAGAGAGTGGAGTGAAAAAGGAAAAAGTTGAGGTAATGTTAGAAGAATATGAGACAAGAAGAGGAAAGAAAGGTGCTCTCAGCAAATGGCCTCAATTCTTTTTAGTGAAGTAGGAGGTGATATTCCCAGATAAGAGTTTGAGAAGATGCGGTGGATGGGAGGCTAGATGAGAAGAAGTCTGGAACATTTGCAGCAGTGAAAGGAATAAAAATTTGACTAGGAAAGCATGAAAAGATTGCCTCACAACAATGAGATGCAAGTCGAGATTAGAGAATACATTTTTGTAACAGACTTCAGCATTCATTTTTTTTTCAGTGGGATAGTCATCTCGATTTAACAGGTGGCATGTTTGCTTGAATTTATCCAGTTGGAATCTTGACTTAATCCTCAGCTTTTTGGATACTGCTCTCTTCCCATCTTTGCTGTGCATTATGACCAACCTGGATTTATACCAGAAATGCAGGTATGGCTTAGTATGAAGAAAACAATTAACATAATTGATTATATCAGTAATACATTTTTGAAAACATTGTATCAATAGGGGCAAAAAAAGCTTTTAATAAGGACAATACTCATTTCTACTAAAAAAAAAACACTTGAAAATATGAGTATAAATGGATTTTTCTTCAAATTGACAAAAAAAACTTTTACCAAAAACCATCACTGAGCATTATTTGTAAAGGAGATATGCTAAAGGCCTTCCCAGTAAGATCAGGGATGAAACAAGGATACCCATTGTTACCAATATTATACAATACTGTATTGGAAATCCTAGCAATAGCAATAAGAAAGGAAAATTAAATATAAGCAATCAAAATAAGGAATGAGGTCATAAAACTATCCCTTTTGCAGACAATAGTATGATATCGTTGGAAAATCCCAAAGACACAACTAAAAAGTTAATTTAAACAATTAATAATTTCACTAAAGTAGCAGGATATAAAGTAAAACCACATAAATCATCAGTATCTCTATATATCACAAACAAAACTCTGCAAGAAGAGATATTTCATTTAAAATAACT
>JAQQSZ010011982.1:0-12118 GCA_028646595.1 Phalanger gymnotis | reverse complement strand
AGTCCTGCTTCCCTCTGCCCCTTTGTGGGTTCTGTAGTTCTAGAATTGGTTCAGAGCCATTTTTTCATAGGTTTTCGGAGGGACTTGGAGGGGAGCTCACGCCGGTTACTGCTTTCCAGTCGCCATCTTGGCTCCGCCCCCCTGCCTCATAACTATTCTAATATTGCACAACATATTAAATGTCAAGAAACCCTTAGTTTCCTGTGAATCTCCTACCTAGTTGTTACTTCAGCTACCCTATTATGCCCCAGAAATAAGAATCCAGATTGAGCTTCAACCTTTCTATCTGATATCAATATGATAATTTCAAAGAGTAAGAATAAACAAAAGTATAAGAAAGATTTTATAAACATCCTTTTATAACTGCCCTCTTGTTACTTATCCATTCTCCTTATTCCTTATATTCCCTCATATGCTTTGCAATGTAAGGAAATGACATCTTTTTTTCCTTCAAACATTATCATCCAACTCCTGACTCTGTGATTATCACTGGCTCCTTTCCTGTGCCTCAAATGTTCCCACTCCTCTATTTCATCTGCTAGAGTCTCTGAAATCCTTAAAGTAAAGAGTTAATATATATTTTGAAAGAAGTCCTACCCCATACACTTAAATGCTCATGCCTTCATTCTAATTTTATCTCATGCTTTTCTTATTTATACATAGGTGTTTGTATGTTGTTTCTCTCATAAGACTATAAGACATTGCAACCATATCCTGTTTGTCATTGGCTGGAAATGATTTTCCCCTGTGCTTTGCAATACATTGGTAAATTGTAGACAAGAAGAAACTAATTTTCCATTTCAGTATTCACACTATAAACACCGCATTTATATGCCTGCTATGCTCTTGATATTTCCTGGGTGGTTTCTCTGACAGATTCTATGGCTGTCTATCACTAGCAATTGCCTGGCTATCAGCATTCAATGTCCATTTAGGAAAAAAAATATTTATAAAGGAAATAGCGATTTATAATGTGTTGTTGTTGTTTAACAGCTTTGTAACTTGGATAAACATATTAGAGAGAGTGAATTTTTTTCTTTCACTTTTTATCTCTGTTTGTTTGAAAAAAAACCAAAACTTATGTGACCTTCACCTGAGTCTATTCTAACACAAAATAATAATAAATTGCAAAATTGTCATTAATATAAATGTAATCAGGAAAAACTAATGAGCTACTGATTCTTCCTTATGTACAAAGGCAGAGAAAATGTACTGGGAGGAAGATAATTTTCCGGAGTACCTCTTAGGCAATTTCAGACCATGATGTAAATATCTTGGGACTAAATAATTGGTTTAGAGCTAGGGACCAGGAAGATCAGGTAGTGAGTATGTTGACTCCTTTCAAGTAAGATTGTTTCTGAATGAATCCAATGTCAAAGATGTACCTGAGGGTTCTGGCCTGGATCTTCTTCTCTTCTTCCTCTGAATTAATTCACTTGGTGATCTCATTATCTACCATGTATTTGTTGTATCTAGGTTGATGATTCTCAAATCTACCTACTCCAAGCTCTGTACTAACCTCCAGACTCACATCTTCCACTGCCTTCCAGATATCTTATGATGCTTGGAAACATCTTAAATTCAACATGTGAGAAACTGAATTCATTATCTTTACCCCTTAAACTTCTCTCCCCACCACTTTATGACTGTAGCGGGCAACACCATCCTCCAAGGCACTCAGGCATGAAGTTTAGAAATCATCACAAACACTTACCTATCTCTAATCTCCCAGATAAAATTCTTTACAATATCTCTCAAATATGACCCTTTTTCTTTTCTGATACTGTCACTACTCTGGTACAGGCTTACATTACCTTAAGCCTGGCTTATTACAATAGGTTGATTGTATATTTACAATACAAAATGCTGTTTGGCATTCAATTACTCCTCAAACCATATTGTTTAATTTAGTGATTTTGGACTTCTTGATATGCCACAAAACACTCCACCTCTCAGACCTAGGCATTTTAGTTAGCTGCCCCCTTGTTTCTACAATTTGGCTGCCAGCTTCTGTGGGGGTGTAAGATCCACCCAGAGCCAGCACCCAGAAAGCTGCCAACATGTCGCAAAAACATAGGTTCTTTTGATCTGCCTTAATAAGGAAAGCAGGTTTAAGGGGTTGGCAAGCTTACTTTAATTCAGCACACAAATATCATACACTTAGTTCAGAGGAAAAAGCCAGCACCCTGAACTTCAGAGTAAAATACAAGCAAACTACAAATATCAACAGACAGACTTTGTCTGATTCAAATCCTAATACATAGTTACCAGAGTTCAACAAAGTCTCAGTATCCAGGTTTACAAGCTGGAGGGCTGCTTAACTACAGCTGCCCAGAATCTCTTCATCAACACCATTTCAAGAGCCCTTAAACAAATTACAAACAGACAGACCCAACGCAATTCATAGTTACCAACATCTAGGTTCAGCCCTGGGAACTCAGAACAAGGGCTGGCCCAGAGTCACACACGCCACCACTGCTGTGACAAAGAGCTCCAAGGAAGAAGAGGCCAAACCCTGACTTTGATATCTTTGTCGGCGTCAGGGGTGAGTCACACATGCAACTCACCCACGTGATCTAAAATTGTCACAAAGAGGCAGACTTAAACCCACTTCGTCTAAGAGTCTCTGCTGTCCTAGACATGTAAACTAGGCCCTCCCTGGAGATAGCCCCACCTTGGGCTCCCCCTCAGTCATCAATCCACACCCACATAGCTTCCACACCTAATAGGGGTTGGGCCTGGGGCTTAGCATTACTCAAAGCAAACAAAAGCCAAACTCTTCAAGGGCACTTGTTGAACTAAGTGCCAAGGAGCCCATTTTGCTTAACAACACACCCCCATATCTGAAACTTCTCTTTTTTCAACTATGCTTATTGATTTATCTGGCTTCATTAGGATTAAAATCCCATCTTTTATTGTAATCCTTCACCAACCATTCTTAATTCAATTGGTTTACCTCAGTTAATTGTTTTCTATTTTTCTTGTATGTAGCCTCTTTTGTATATATTTTTTGCCTATTGTTTTTCCCAAAAAATTACAAGATCTTTGAGAGCAGGAAGTGTTTTTTTTTCCTCTATTTGTATCTCAAGAACTAAGCACAGTGAAAGACATATAATAGGCATTTAATAAATGTTCATTTATTTACTCATATATTTTTGGTATAGGAATATTTTGGAGAAGCAGAAAAATATTGAAATCCAGATAAAAGATCAGCACCTCATAGAACTTTTTGTTAAAATAGAAAATGTATTAGGGCATGGAGAAATTGCAAATACATGTAATATATATATGTATGTATGAATATATATATATATATACATATATATATATATATATACTTCCCCACAAAAAGAATTATTTGTTTTGAGAAATGGTACATTCACTGCCCTAAAATCATGGGAAAACTTCAAAAAATGTTTTGACGGTCACTTGTCTGATATTTTTCAAAGAAGATTATTTTCAGAATATGCATTGGAATAGTCAGTTACTGAGTTATTTTTTCAATTAAATTCAAATTCTTTGATTTGCTGGTTCTGTGGAGTCAGTCAATAAACATTTATTAAGTGCCTACAATATTTCAGGCTCTGTGCTAACCAGTGCAGATATGAAAAGGGGAAAATATATTGTCCGACATTAAGAAACTCATAATCTAATGTAAGAGACAACAAGCAAACAGATATGCATAAATATGATATAGACATGATAAATGGTATATTATTAATTTATCTTAACATTGCTCTATGATTCAAGGTGATATAATTCTACGACAAGTATGAAAACATGAGTCTTATTGATGCTAGAGGCTCAAAAGTACTGAGTATTTTATGTGAAGAATGTCTTACCTTTTTTTCTTCCCTTGAAATGGAAATGTGGGTGTACATATGTATATGCATGTAATCATACACACGTATGTGCACATAAATATAACACATGCAAATGTGTAGTGTAGACACATATTTATGTTTATATGAATGTATGCATATGGATTTTAAATATGTGTACACGTATATATGTGTGTTTGCATGCACACAACATATATACAATCTCATTTTGATGGATATGAATGTAAATATGATACATTTAATACATTCTCCCAATTACTTTTGTAGATTTTTCTTCTCCTTACATTTTTTGATACCTGAAAAGAGAAGAAATTAATACAGAGAAGGTATCTATCATAATTTTCACTTTCTTACCCTTTTTCTCAGTTTTTTTCTTATGGATTTTTAAAGCTGAATGATAAATGTTGTAGAATATATGTATAGATAAATTTTCAAAAAAAACTTTGTACTTTTGCTCTCTGCCATCACTTCCCAGGATTTATATGCATTGAAAAGGTTACTGAAGATTTTTCATCCAAATACTATTGATTCATCGTTCAGCTATCAGCTCCCTATTTAGTCAGTCTAAAAGAACATGTACTCAGGCTTGTTTGGTTGTGTGCTGTTCTCTTTTTCTCGTTATTTTTTGTGATTTCTTGGATGTTTGAAAGCCTTTTTTCCCCTCTAGATTTATTTTATCATTTTCATCCCACTGCCATTTTCAGCCTTTCTCAGGCTTTCCTTCCTAAGAGCTATCCATGGTTCTGTGAAAATGGACTTTGTGCCTCATATCTCAGTTGAACTATTTCAGATGAATGAGTGTTTTCCTGTTTTCAAATGCTGTTGACATCACACCTGTCTTTTCAGTTGGGAAGTTGCAGGTATAGAGGTTTTCATCACCAATTCAAATAAAGGAAAACTTTCAATAACAGGACAGCCAGCAGAAATTACTAAATATTGAAGCACAAAAGAAAGGAAGAACAAAAGAAAAGAAAGATTTTTAAAAGGAAGTAAGGAATATATTGCTTTTCTTTTACTAAAATAATATACATTTATTAACTTTTTGAAGTTAGAAGGAAAGTGCAAAAATTAAATACATACCTTGAATTATAATATATTATTTGCATTTTTATAATAGTTCCAGTTTGTGATGCTACTCTTATTCTTTTTACATAGACTATTAGCTACATTGAGACTTTCAATTAAAAATTATGAAGCAAGATATAGATTAATAGATCATTAAAGTCCATCTCTTTTGAGATCAATAATATTGATTGGAAATGCTAATTGGAAGATTTAGTGACATTTGTATTTTGTAGCACCAGCTTCTATTGATTATTCCATTTTATTTTTTCCCTCAAGGTCTTCTCTACTTTCATACACCTCTCCCATCTTCCTTCTTACTCTTTTCTCTCTCCATGTACTCACTGCCTACTTGAGCTTCTATTATCTTCTAATTGCCTCAAAATTTTCCCTTATCTTAATTCTGCTATCATTCACTTAATCTTATGCTGAATTCAGTTTTTTTTTGTTTTACTGCTCCTTAGAGTCTTTGAATTTTAAGCTTTGTCCTTCCATATGGGCTAGTAGAATAGCAGGGATTGTTCTACCTATGGCATAGTTCCTCACCTCCATTTTTTTCCAGATGAAGAAGCTGAAGATGCAGAAGATCTTTGATTCTTCTATAGGCATACAGTTAGTTATTTCAATATTTTAGTAGATCTCTAATCTTATGTAAATACTTTGAACAATGTCACATAAAACACTCTATTCAGGTCTACTTAACCATAATTAACAATTATTTTAATATACTCCAATAAATCTACTACAAAGTGTCTTCCCAGTTGGTCATAGACCTTTCACTTTGATACTTTTAGTAGAAGGATACTACAGGATTACAAGGGTTGTCTATTATCTTGCTTCATGACAGTCTCATTGTTTTCCTAGTCATACATTCATATAACAAGATATTTTCATGACTTTTGCAAAATTCTTCCAAAGTAATGATATACAAATAGTTGCTGACAATTCTATATTCCCCTTTGGGAGATCCTCAACTTAATTTCTCTGGAAAATATAGCTAGTGCTTCAGGTAATTTCATCTTCTGCTAAAGTAATTGCAGGCTTTCATGTGGAAAAAGAAGTGAGAAAAGGTGAGAGTGAATGAAAGAGAATGAAAGAGAGATGTTTCTTGGAAGCAGTGGCTTCCAATTTGTCCCCAAACTATGTCTGATGAATTGTTGTGTCAGTACATGATTATGGGAGGAATTTGTGTAAACGGCCTGGATTACTGAGAATTTATTTTAATATCGAGGAAGCACACCCATATGAAAATATGATTGGGGAGTGGGGTGGAAAGGTCTCTAATAGGTTGGCTGGATGCCATATGATGCCTCCATTTGAGGAAATGAAAAAATAAATCAGGATAGAGAAGACTTTGTGGGTAGCTCTCAGAATTATTTAAGGAGGAAACAAAAACTCAATGAGCTCCAGATTCATTTAAGTGGTTTTAGAGAAACTCTGACTTATTATGTCATATATTGTTGACACAACATGTTCTTAGAATGCCTGGGACCTTACTGGATAGGGTCTTTCTCTTAAGGGATGATCAGAAACCCAATAAAATTGTTCTTCTCCTTTGATGTGAGAAGTTTGGAATGTTAGATACTTAATAGAAAATCTACTGCTTCAAGGAATCTTAAGGACCATGTTGAGCTAGGTCACCCTCTCATTTAACAAACAAGGGAGAAAAAAAATACTCCCAGAATAATTTAACAATTTGACCAAGTAAAACAAATTTAAGTGGTAAAGCTCTCATTTGAATTCAGATCCTGTGATCCCAAAGTTGAGTTTTTTTTCCTACTGTACACTTATGTCCATTGAAGCTCTAAATTTCTATCATTCCGAACCAAATGACATAGAATATAACTTATTTTGTTGCTAATAAATAAGGAAATTTAACTTTTTAGGTTTTGAACTTTCTTTTTGAACTAAGGTTATAGAAGCTCATGTAGGTGGTGGTATTGAAAAATACTAAATCAGAAGAATTGATGATACAGAGGCCTTGACCCCAAACTATAAAAGCAACATTCATCTCTATATAATTATAATATTTTATCTTTAAAGTGGTTTGTGCTTCAGGAACCTTATTAAAATGCAGATACTCTAATAAAGTACTAAGCTTTTTCAACTTCTGTTTTCATTAGAGGAAACAAGAAAAAGGAAGAAGGAAACTAATCAACTACTAAATGACCTGGAATAGAATAAAAAAGCTTCCATTATATTTCATCTTTCTTTAAAGTAGGAAAACCCCTATGATTCAGTACTTCATATTCATGACATATAAAGATAAGCTGAGGCAACTAAAATTGTTTAGCTTCCAAAGAGGAGGCTGAGAGGAGGTATGATAACTGTCTTTAACTATCTGAAAGTTTGTCATTTGAAAATGCATTAGACTTTTTCAGCTTGGCCCCAGAGAACAAAAATAGGAGGGAGCAATGAGAGGTGCAAATTTATATTTAATGTCTTGAAAAACTTCCTAAACATTAGAGCTACCTAAAAGTGAAATGTGCAGATGAATAACATGCGTATGGTGTTTTGAAAACCTTTGAGTGTGCTATAAATATTTCCTATTAACTATTATAACTGCAGCAATGAGTGAAATTCCTGACAGCTTCAAATCTTTCAGGAAATTTTGGGTAGTTTTTTTTTTTGCTTGTAGTTGAGAAGATATACCTGCTCAGTTATAAAATGGGTTAAATTGTTACTGATATCTCTTTGACCTCTCAGCTTCTAAAATTCCCTGGTATTCTTATTATATGTTCCCTGTCATTATTTAGCACAACTTTTCAATATCCTTTGAGATGAAAAGGATTCTAAATGCCATTCCTTGTATAATGAAACCAACATTTGTACAAAAATATATACACATACACACATAAGGGTCAACCACTTTGTGTATGTGTGTGTGTGAGTGTATGTGTGTGTGGCCTCTGCCCAATGGATTAAAAATCACAATTGACCTCTCAGCATAAACATTAGAAATTTGAAATAATCTAGGGAAAATTTATCTGAAACATTTCATAGAGAGATACAAATTCATTCACCCCAGGAAAACTCACACAAAATGCCTGTTCCTTAGATTTTTAAAATCCCAAGCCTGAAATGTTCTTTCAGCTGCTTCTCTAGAAGTTACATATGGCATGTTTTAGGGGAAATAATAACATGTCAATCAGCTCAGAAGTTACCATTTGACTACATGAATTTCCAGAAAAAAGAAAGTTATCCTAATTCATGTCATCTTGATTCACAATGTGTCCTTCCTTGTTGATGAAATTGCTGAGTATTTGGCCATTTTCAGGATATGTTGGATGTCTGGGAATGATAGGCCTTCCTTTGAGTCATTGTTTCTTCTCCTACCTCTCCTCAATTTGAAGGTCCTCTTCTTCAATGAGACATGTACAGATTTCCATCTTCTCGTTTCCCAAAGCCAGAGAAAGCCAGAGAAAGAATAAACTGTTTAGATTGTGCAATTTAGTGAGACTTGGATTTGGGATATTCAATTTAGGCCTATATCTGGTTATGTTCTGTAACCTTCTATATACCAAGGCTTCAGATTCAATCAAAGCAGAGTGGTCAATCTCAAAATTTCAACAGTACATTTCCAGTCCTTATAATGATTTGAACAATCTGCTTCATAGTGAGGCAAAAGATGAAAGACAGAGAGAGACAGAAAGAGAGAGAGAGAGAGAGAGAGAGAGAGAGAGAGAGAGAGAGAGAATGAGAGAGAATGAGAGAGAATGAGAGAGAGTGATAGAGAGACAGAGACAGAGACACAGAGACAGAGAGAGACAGAGAGACAGAGAGAGACACACAGAGACAGATAATGCTTTTCTTTGTATACAAGAGATGGAGAGATAGAAATAGAAAGAGAGACAGAGACAGACGCAGAGAAACAAAGCAGACAGAGTATGTTGGTAAGTAAAATGGGCTCCTTAGCACTTATTTCAACAAGTACCCTTGAAGACTTTGGCTTTTGTTTACTTTGAGTAATTCAGCTATTTCATTGAATCTTACTAAGTGCTAAGCCCCAGGCCCAAACCCCTATTAGGTGTAAATCCTAGTGGGTGTGGATTGGCAACTAAGGTGGGGCCCAAGGTGGGGCTGACTCCAGGCAGGGCCTAGTTTACATGTCTGGGACAGCAGAGACTCTTAGACCACGTGAGTTTAAGTCCACCTCTTTGTGATGATTTTAGGTCACGTGGGTGAGTCACATGAGTGACTCATCCCTGACACTGACAAAGATATAAAAACCAGGGGTTGACCTCAGCTTCCTTGGAGCTCTTTGCTGCAGCAGTAGTGGTATGCATGACTCTGGGCCAGCCCTTGTTCTGAGCTCCCAGGCTGAACCTAGATCTTGGTAACTATGAATCTGTGTTGGGTCTGTCTGTTGATGTTTGTAATTTGTTTATAATTTGCTCTGAAGTTCGGGGTGCTGGGTTTTTCCCCTGAACTAAGTGAATGATATTTGTGCGCTGAATTAAAGTAAGCTTGCCAACCCCTTCACCTTGCTCTCCTTATTAAGGCAGATCAAAAGAACCTGGGCTTTCTGGGTGCTGGCAGCTTTCTGGGTGCTGGCTGTGGGTGGATTTTGCACCCCCACAGAAGCTGCTAGCCAGATTGTGGAAAGACGGAGACATAGAGAGACAGAGAATGCTTTTCTTTTATACAAAGGTTTACACTAAGGGCCATCTCAAGGAAATATGGGAAATATGGTAGCAACTGGCTTCCAAACATCCAGACTTCATTGTGGCAACCACTCTTTTTTCATTAACCTATCTCACAAATCTGGAACTCAAATACCCCTTCTGTATTATCCTCACAGAACCACCCCACCTGTGCAAAGGACTGTGTTTTTCTACCCCAAAATAAATTCATCTCTGAAGAAAGTACATGAGACTCATTCTCAGTGAAGTATAAATTGCTTAATATATTACCATTCTCAGAGTTATTTGTACTTTAATAAATATCAGTGGCATAAGGTAAACAAAGCAAACTCCAATGTAAAGTTTCATTATAAGAAGACAGGAGTAGGAGATGTTTTCCTGGTTTCTATGAATACCTCTTCCCTGACCCATACTAGTCCTATTTGTCATACTGACTAGCTCTTATCTTGGTATAACAACAATAATGCAAGCATAATCCTTTGTTTTGATAAATGGGAATGGCTTTTGCTTTAATCTCTTGGCAGCCTGTCCCTCCTTGTAGCATGAATTTTAGCCCTAGTTGTGTAACTAATTGTTCAGTTTGAGAATCCTAGGGTTAGGCAGACAAAATATGTTCAGAAGACAGGACTTTAATTGTGTGCAGTAGGGTAATTATCTCCCTCCTACTCAAATAAATTCAATCTGTTAATTGACAAGCATTTATTAAGCATCTATTATGTGCTACTAGGTTTTGAGGAGAAAAAATAAATTAATGAAATATTCCCTGCATTCAAAAAACTTGCGTGCAATTTTGGAGACATCTAGAGATGGAAGTAAAAGGTTAAGGCCCTTTACAATGATACATAGAAAACAAATTTAAGGACAAAGGATCATATAGAGAGAACTGGACAGGAACCCAAAGTTCATAAAATCTGAAGTCTTAATATTATGGACAAGGATACTAAGGCTTAGATTGAATGATTTGATACAACCCACAAGTTTCTAATATGTAATTTGAACCCAAATCTTCTTCATTCCTAGTCCAGCAATCTATCCATTACACCACACTAATTTGGGAGTATGAGAAGCACTAAGATCTATGAGAACTGGAAAGGGACTCTTGAAGGTGTGCCATTTGTGTCTTGGAAAAGAGTGGAAGACTAAGATCTACAGGTGAGGATGGAACACGTTCCATGCATGAGGAATATTCAATGTGAAGGCATGGAGGCAGGAAATGGAATGTGTTATAAAAAAAAAAAACTAAGAAAGACAATTAGGTTGGACTGCAGATTGTATGAATTTGTAATAAGGCTGGAAAAAGAATGTCAAGATATTATTTTGACTTTGGTGATAATAAGGACTTGAAATCCTCTGACTGGAAAACTTTGTGATAAGACACACAATGTAATTATTATTGAATTTAGTGAGTGATGGGGTGTCTGCATGAGAGGCAATATGATATGAAGATATCTAGGTTTAGGGAATCTAAACAAATTCCTCATTGGTTGCGTCTGGGGTGAATTCCAGGGGTAAGGTGAAAGTGAAACTTTATTCTTTTGTGACTAACTGCTCATAGAAGTTTCAAACCCTGAGTCCTGGTGAGAATAACAAGAAAGTAATATTGGTAATGAGGGAATTTTAGGTGTAGAAAACCCAATTAATAAAATATATAATGGGCACAAATGTGAATTCAATGAATTCTAGTTTGGGAAACTAGAATGTCCAGGGAATATGAGAATAAATAGGAACACATTTATTTATGTACTCATTCATTCATTCATTCTTTCATCCACTTATTTATTCATTCATTCATTTATTGCAGAGTTTGAATTTATTGTTGAAATGTCTATGTTTTAATAACAGACAACATATTGATTGTCCTGGTATTGCCAATAGATGTTTTATTCTCTTCAATACATTACACACACATACATGTATACATGAACATATGTATATATGCATGTATATGTATGTGTATGTATATAAACACATACACATACATATATACACATATATGTGTATACATGCATGCATATATGTGTATACATGTATACATATATCCACATAAATATGTGCGTATATGTACATACATATATATGCACATGTGTATGTACACATTACACAATTATAACAATAGAAATGCAAAGATAAATTTAGCCTATAAATAAATAATTTGTTATATTGAATAAAACTGTGAAATATATTTAGCACATGGAATATATATATATATATACACACACACACACACACACACACACACACATATATATATATGTGTGTGTGTAGATGTGGGTATGCATATGTGTATGTGTATGTATATGTATACACATAAATTAATATCACCTCAATACTTAAAAAAAAATCTATCTAGATGGCGACTGGAAAGCAGGGACAAGCATGAGCTCCCCACCAAGTTCCTCCAAAAACCTATAAAAAATGTCTCTGGAGGGGCGGAGTCAAGATGGCGACTGGAAAGCAGTAACCGGCGTGAGCTCCCCTCCAAGTCCCTCCAAAAACCTATGAAAAAATGGCTCTGAACCAATTCTAGAACTACAGAACCCACAAAGGGGCAGAGGGAAGCAGGACTCCAGC
>JAQQSZ010011981.1:0-12119 GCA_028646595.1 Phalanger gymnotis | reverse complement strand
AGGGTTTCTTCAGGATAGGGGAGACATGGGCATGTTTGTAGGCAGTAGGAAATGAGTCAGCAAAGAGGGAGAGACTGAAAACAAATGAGAGAGTGAGGATGATAGAGGGGGCAATCTGTTGGAGGACATGGGAAGGAATAGGATCACTTGAGCAAGTAGAGGGGTTGCCTTGGTAAGAAGAAAGGCCATTTCATCATGTAAGATGTGGGCGACTGAAAGCATAATCTGTGTCCTTTCTTCTGTCTCTATCCCATTTTTCACAATCAATACCTTGTGTGAATGGGTCAGGTTAGAGTTATTTTAATTGCATATCATATCTTTTTCTCCTTTTTGTTCTTCCTTCTAGCTCTAATTAATGCAATTTTTATCTTTGTTCTAACGAGTAAGTGGTCTGAAAGGGCATAGACAGCTGACTTCCTTATCTCTCCTCCATCAGCAATGAATTATTTCTTATCTGTTAAAATATAATCAATTTGATCTTTGTGATGTTCTTTGATGTTATCTAGCACCTATTAATTCTTCTCTCAAATGAAATACTCATGATTTATGGGTGTGAGGCTTCTGTGCTGCCTGTGAGTCTGGCTTCTTTCAATCCCATATTTTCCAACATATTTTTTGTCATCCGGGCCTAATCCCATTATTGAATTTGAGTCACTGAGTAGTACATTAAAAGCTCATTTAATTTGGACAGTCTTATCAATTTCTCCATAGACTTTGTCTAATTATTGTCTAGTTATGTTGGTCTTTTTGAAAATACTTAATCATGAACATCTTTGTGTGATTCTCAGCAAGTCACTTAACCCTGTTTGCCTCAGTTTCCTCATCTGTAAAATGAGCTGGAGAAAGAAATAGCAAACTACTTTAAGTATCTTTGCCAAAAAAACCTCAAAGGAGGTCACCAAGAGTCAGACACAACTGAAATGACTGAACAACAAATCATAACGCTGTGATGTGGGATGACCAAATATCTCATAAAATATTTCTTTTTGCCTTTGGACAAAAATCAAAGTCAATCCTGGTAGCAACTTTATTTGTCTCTCTTTGGGGAGAAGCCATAAGCCATTTTTCAACTTAGCTACAAATTTCCTCCTGCCTTCTGGTTTTGTTTAAGATTTTCCGTCAAGACTGATAAAATACAATTCCTCTGATTCTGTGCATATTTGCTGGTCACTGGACAAGGTTCTTACATTTATAGTAGCAACAACTAAGTCAATGTTTCTGGATGGTTTAAAAATTGTGTGAGTCTTATCACTGTCTACGCTGATGCTCGTGAACTTTAAAAAGTTATGCTGATAATTATATTTCAATATAATGTTATTTTATAATCTTATAGATTTCATTTTGGGCATTTAAAAACATTCTAAGAAAGGATCCATAGGCTTTGCCACACTGATAAGGGGGTCTATAACACACAAAAAGGTTAAGAACCCTTGTTTTATACCCCTTGACACTGTACCCTGACACTATCACTGCAGAATAGGACCAAGGACCGTTTTGTATTTTTTTTTTTAAATTTTACGGGTTGCCATGGTCAAAGAATCTGTCACCACATGGCCAATCTACTAGTGATAAGCCTTTGCGTACTTAGCTAGTGTGGTCCTCAGAAAGTATACTCAGTTTCTTGCCAGGACTGTCCCTGAAGCATTTCCAAGGTGGTAATGGAGTAAAGAGCTTGTATCTGCTGAGAAGCCCTTGAGAACCTAGAATAGCCTCTGTGCCATGAGAAGGCTTTGGAGTAGAACTTTCTGTAGGGATTTGAACCTTCACCTTTATGACTGTGGTCTTAGTGCATTATTCAGTATGCTGAGTTATCTCTACTTAAAATGGAAAAAGCAGTGTGGCTTAATGGATAGAAAACTAGACCCCCAATACCAGGAGACCTAGATTCAAACTCTTTCTATGACACTTAGTAGCTGAGGATAACCAAGGTCAATTGGCTTCAGCTTCTTAAGTCTCAGTTTTCTCATCTGTAAAACAGGCACTGTAATACCTACCTCAAAGATTCATGAGATTCACACGGATCAATGTATAGAAAGCATTCTGCAAACATTAATGACATACAGAAATAGCAATTATAAAATATCAGTAGAAAAGAAAAATGAAAGAGAACAACAAAGCCAAGAAGTAGTAACAATTGGGGAGTGGGGTGGGGAGGGGGGGAATCAACTAATATCTGGATAGGGAGGTCAAAACAACTGATTTGTAAGACAAATGAGACAAAAAGAAAAGTGAAAATATTAGGTTAGGTGAAATCCAAAAGATGTTAAAGGAATAAAAATGCTAGATGTTGCATGAGGTCTTAAATAAAGTTTTCTGGAGTGACCAATGACAGGCAAAGGGTAGAGAGAAATCTTGCAACAGTAAGGAGAAATCCTAACTATTACTCACAAGGAATATAATTAAGAAGTCACCAAGAACTTTGGAGATTTCAGTTGAATTATGCCCCACCTCCCAGCTATACAAAGTGGAAAACAAAAATAAAAGGGATATATTTTAACAAATGTAACATACTCAAATTATTATAACTATAATCCAAAATTCACAATATATGACAGTGTTAACCTACCAAGTCACAAGATTTATTTCCAAGCATTTTTTATAGAAATAAAAGGAAGACAACTACAGAAAGATTATTTTTCTATGATTAGACCATGCCAATGATAAAAATGATGCTATTAATTAAAATATTTATATATTTTCTGTTATATAACAAAACCAACAAAAGGCTAACTTATCAAACTAGACAAAATAACAACAAAATTATTTGAAAGAACAAAAGGAATTATCAAGGGAAATAATGGGTAAAAATGAAGGAATTATGGAAGTTTAGCACTACCAGATCTAAAACTATAATATAAAGAACACATTAATCATTAAAGACTATTTGGTACTGGTTAAAGAAAAAGTTGATTAACAGAACAAATCAGATAAGTAAGGAAATCATTACAATCAAACACTAGTCAGTGTTCAATAAAACACAGAATGCAATCTCTTTTTTTTGGCGGGTGGGGCAGGAGGGGAAATGAAAGAAGACTATCACGTCAGAACTTCTGGGCAAGCCCAGGAAGTAGTTAGCCAGAAAAATGGTTGAAATCAACATTTTTCACCATAAATCACAAAAACTCCCAATGGATTTGTATAATTTTTTTTTAAAAAAAAAGGAAAAAAGAATGGAAGTAATATTTTCAAAAACGGCTATATGGAAAGTTTTTAACCAACCAAGGAATAGTGATAATCATAAAAGAGGAAAAAAGGTAATTTTTATCATGTAAAAAAGTTTGTACAATCTTTCAATACAGGCAGAACAGAAAAACTACTGACTAGACAAAAAAAAATCTCAGCAACAAATACTGTAAAAGTCTGTTATCCAAAACACGTGAAAATTTAAAGAGCATCAAATGGTCAAGATTAAATGGTATTCCACAATGGAAAAGTGATCAAAGAATAATTTTCCAAGAAATAAATGTAAAGTGCCCACAGAAATAAGAAAAAATGTTGCAAATAACAAATACTTTTTTAAAAAAGCAAATTAAAATAAATCTGAGGTTGTACTTCATGACTATCAAATTAACATCAAAGAAGTTAAAACAGGAAAGCAGTCAATGATGGAGGGATGGAAGAAAAGCAGGTACATTGTGAAATGACTGAACCATTCCAGAAATCGTCATTAATAACAAGAGTAACAGCTAGGTGGCTCGGTAGATAGAGTGCCAGGCTTGCAGTCAGTAAGACCTGAATTCAATTTCAGCCTCAGACACTTACCAGCTGTGTGACCCTAGGTAAGTCACTTAACTCTGTTGACTCAGTTTCCTTATCTGTAAAATAAGCTGGAGAAGAAAATGGCAAACCATTCCAGTATCTTTGCCAAGAAAGCCCCAAAATGAGGTCATGAAAAGTTAGACACAAATGAAAAACAACAAAAATCATTAAACCATTTGTACCATTTTAATCGGAATTATCACAACCACTTTCAAGGAGGTCAAAAACAAAAAGACTGATAATTTATATATCAAAATACTCATCTCAATATTTTTTGTGGCAGCAAAGTACTGGAAACAAATTGGATGCCCATTAATTGTCAAAAATCTTAATTATCATATACAAATATAATAGATTATTATATCATAAAAATGAGGATGATGAAGAATTCAGAGAAACTTGGGAAGATTTATATTAACTGATATGGAACAAAGAATGTAGAACTAAGAGAAGAGCATAAAAATAACCCCAATAATGTAAAGGAAAATAACACTAAAATCAAAATTCAGACTGAAATAGTAACCCATCTTTGTTCCAAAACACGACAACTCTGGGTGGTAGAAGCTATAATTATCTCCATTTTGCAGATGAGGAAACTGAGGTGCACAGAAATCAAGTGCCTTGTCCAATGTAACACAGTAAGTGTCTGAATTCAAACCTGAATTCAGATTTTTTTTGCTTCAAGGCCCACTCTTCTATCCACTGTGTCACCTAACTGCCTAGATGATGTGTAAAAAAAAAACCCAAAACCTAAAAGGATCAATAAGCCATTAAAAAAAGAAAATTCTATGCAAATTTAAAGTATTACATACGATACCTGATTTTTTGTTTAGTAATGTCACATGTGGATACTCTTGTGGCTTATGGTCACTAGTGATGTAGGAGAGTGGAATATGCCACAGATGGCTAGAAAGGGAAAAAAAAATTGAAGAGTTATTATTAAAATTTTTAACTGGCTATATAGCTGAATAGTTTTTGAAGGAGTCAATTTTTAAAACTATTATTTCAAGAGTTAATTCATCAAACTACAGTATTCTACAAACATATCTGATTTATGAAATACATTCAAAAAATTCCTCCTCCTTCAATCTGGCAAAAAAAAAAGTGTTAGGAAAATCAAACATGAGCATATTTTGATGAATTAAAACCCTGAATATAAAAACCTTCTTCTTAAACATGGCCTTCCCCTTTTCTAACCTGTAGCTAAAATCTTTAAAATTCTATTTTTAAGGGAAAAAAGAACATATATTCTCACACTTGAGACTTATACAGACAAATGATCTATACCAGTGGCTTCCCAACTCAAAACTATTTTAGGGTAGGAAAATATCCAATTCTCTATCATAGAATAGTCTCCCTTCTATATCCTAGGCTTAGAGGTTCTGGAGATGTGTGTGGTAGGGGGAAGTGGAGAATTCAGGGTACAGAGAGAAAGAAGTAGGAATAGAGGAAAAAATCAGCTTCACAGGTTTTAAGAAATTAAGATTTATGGCAGTAAAAGTTACACAAACTAATAAAAATTTGCCATGAACAGAAGTTGGGAAATAGGAACCCACTGTATCTTTGTCTAGAAATATATCTGACTTTATCCCTGGGTCCAAAACCAACTGCAGACAGCTCTTGCTTTACATTAAGTGGACAGTTCCACAGATCTATACTTAAAGTGACTTTCATGTAATATGAATTTGTCAGAGGACCTGGGGAAGAAAGGGAGGCAAGCAGGTAGGAAGAAAGGGAGCCATGCCCATGGAGTGAAAGGGCTGGCACACAGTTCAAGGACATGTTGGGACCGGGGACAGAGATGTGAGGGCAGGAGGAGAAACACTGGGGATGGGGCCAGCCATGGGGGAGCATGGTCAGAACCAAGAGGAAGAACAAATGGGAGGTAAACATCTGAGGGCTGGACATGGACACAAACCAGAGATGGTAGGTGACACATGGCGGCTGAGGACAGATACGTGGTAGCTGAGCACAGAAGGGCAAAAGACGGGCACCTGGGGCCAGATACGCAGATGTGTGAGCAGAGTGGAGCAAAGCTCTCCCTTCTTGGTGCTGGAGGTCCCAAGCCATGAGAGCCCATTCTTCTGCTTTCATTTGGAGGGTTGTTTTTCCACGGGTTTTGTTTTTTTTTAAGTTTGTGGGGGAGGGATGGAGCTGGGAACAGCAAGAGGCAGGAGCAAAGAGAAAGAGCACAGTACTATACAGTAAAGTTAACATATCTGTTTTCTCGGAATGCTTTCTTTAAATAATTCTTTACATAGTAAAGTCAAATTTGCATAATGTGAATGTATATAAAATGAGAACTGTCTGTAATTCTTTTATTGTAGCCCAAGTGACCTCTGTCAAGAATAATATTAGTAAAATATTCAATTTTACCTTCTTTTCTTTACTATTATCTATCTATGCAATATGCTTATTTACTATGAATGTTTTCTGGGAGAAAAAAGTCATTAATCAAAAATGCAGAACTGGAAACTGCCATCTAGTCCAATGACTTAGTTTTATAGATGAGGAAACTGATGAGTAGAGACATTAAGTCACTATTCCAAGGACACACAGGTAGCACGTGAGAAGGGCAGGATGCCAACTCAGGCACTCAAAATCAGTTCATTTTCAACTGTACCATTGTGGGGATAGGACTCCATCGAATAAACATGAAGAAAACCTTATGATGGGAACAAAACATAAAAAGAGAATGCAAATAACCTTGAATCCAAAGGATGAATTCCAGAATTTGTAGTCCTTAGAAAGAATCTCTCTTGCTGCACAAAAATTTGTTTTCCTTTTCTTTGAACAGTCACTAAAGGAAATCCTGGCTGCAGGGTCCAAGTTTTCATCATTGTTTTTACATCCAGAGTTTCTTTTGTGACCTGCAAAATAAAATCAATTTCACTCGGAAGAAAAGACAACTTTGCCAAATAAATTTACTATGACTTAATTTGTCAATCTTTCTCTCTGGCTGAGGACATCAGATAAAAGACCACCTTTGGCTCAGTCTTAATGAAAAGCTAGTAGCATAAACTTGCAGAGCTAAGCCATTAGGGATATTAATCAACTGAAGAACTTTGTCAGAAATAATGAAGAAAAAGTCAGAAAACATGAAGAGGATATAGTTTAGAAGGGTATGATAAACACACACACACACACACACAAATACGTGTGTATAATATTACATACAGAAATGTAACATACATTGTCAAAGATAGAAATGAATTATGACACATTCTTATGAAATGAACACATTTTTACACCTTGGAAGAATGTGCTTCTTCCTATCCGCGCCCCACCCCCAAGTAGTAATTTAATTATTCTCATTATCTTGTGAGATTTTTGGTTTACACATATGCTAACTAAGGATCTGGAATAGAGAGCTTTTCCTAACTTCTCACTACTTTCAGTTACATGAAATACCTAAAATAAAAGTCTCCAGAACACTTACCTCATTAAAACTATTCCAAAGGTCATCGCTTTGAATAGATGCATAGCTGTGATTGTGTAAATAAAGTATGATGGAATGCTGAAACACATCTTCTGTCAGAAAACTTTTCAGCATTAACAAAAGAGATGCTCCCTTTAAAAAAAAATTAAAATAAGTGAATAGACAGAAAGAATGAACTTTTATAGCTTAGAGATTTGGTTCAGGATATAAATGTACTGAAAAGGTTTTTCTTATTCCAGACTGAGGGAACATGATTTTATTCTTACATTTATTCGCATTTCAATAATATGGGAGGACATGTCACTCGAAACACAGAACTGACATAAGACAGTGAAAGTTTCACATAATATGATTATATTTTAGTGCAGAGATCAGTATGACTCCCTAATGGCAAAATCAAAATCGAGTTCCTGTACTACTAACTTTGTTGCATGTACTCACTTAAGTTCAGTAATTATTTTATGGAATTAAAATTGCCTTGAAAATTATTTAAAGCTTCAGAAAGAAGTTTTCTTTTTTCTCCTATTCTCCCAAAAGCATTTTTTTCTAATTGTAATGATATCCATTAGATGAACACAAAGCTTTGCTGCTAGACTTCTTAAATTACCTAGACTTCTTAAAACTCTAGGAAAGAAACAGCAGACCTAGTGGTGCAAGCCTGGAGTCTCCGCTACGGGGGAAGGCGAAGCTGATCAGGTATCCACACTAAGTCCAGACCAATATCATGAGCCCCTAGGAACAGAGGGCTCAGGATCACTAAGAAGGGTGAAAATTACACAGTTCAGAAAGATAGAGTGGGTTAAAGCTTCTACGCTGATCAACATTGGGACTGGATCTATGAGTGGCTGCTACATTTCCAGCAATGGCAAGATAAAGAGACCCATTCTTCCCCCATCGTCTCCCCCTCCCCCCAGTCCAGAAAAGTTCTTACTGATATTTTAAAAGGAAAAAAGCATCAGTGGAAGAACCTGGGAACTCATCTTGTCCTTTTCCCCACTTGAATTCAGTTGTACTTCACAAAAGATATTGCACACATTGTCAGAAGAGAAGCTCTAAGTGGGCTGGTACATCTTTTGGCTTACGCCTACTGTATAAAACGTGGCATACACACACAATGGCAATACGGAAATTAGGTAGATCCATTAAATTTTCATGCTTGATTTTCTAAATATTTTTCTAGTATATGTGGATTTCACCCTTCATAACACAATAGGAAAGCCAATGCCCTCTCTGATAACATTTTGCCTATTTAAGCAGTCTGTATAGTCTATACCTAAGTAGTATAACTAGAGCAAGCAGAAAATAAAGACTTTTAAAAGTACATTTAGGTACTCATTACACAATAAATGATCCTACTCAAAAATTTCATCTGATATCTCGGAAAATTCAATGATTAAAATCTTACATGAAACAAGAACTTTCCTGCCTAAAAATGACCCTTTTTGTTTAATATTTAACTATCTTTATGACATTGCAAGACTTGTTACATTTAAACATTAACTAATATTCATAATAGAAAAAACTTCCTCAATTTTATTATTTCAATTAAAAATAAAAAGAACTAGAACAGAGGTTTTCAGAATGCCACCTCATAAAAACTAATTTATGGTTTCAAAATTCATAATATGAAACAGCTCCAATACGTGTAACAAGATGGAAGGCCTCACTATCCAATTTCTATGATCATTACATACATATTTTATTTCCTACAAATATATAGATGTATATTTATTTTGTTTCATCACAATTTTATCATTACAGTGAAAAAAGAGCGAATATGCTCTAAAGAACGTTTTCCCACACTGGCATTTGTTTTCCTCATTCAAACAATACTGGTTAATAATCCAGAATCCCACTTTTCTCTTAGTCAATGGGAAGCACGCACCTTGGCTCCATTTCCATTTCAGTTCCCCAAAAGGGCAGGAGCCAAAACGTCCCAGGGACCATATGTTTCATTTCAATAAAGGGTGGGGAGGAAATCGAACTCTTATTGAGAGATGGAAGATAAATTATAGAAACAAAGACTTCATAGCTATAGAACCACTTGGGGCAAGGGTTAGACTTATGTAGATTATCCACATCTAAAATGACAAATGCTCATTCTCTATCCTAACAGGTAACATAAGCTGGTATCAAGTCTTTTTTTAAGCAGGGTCATTAAGTGCTTTACAAAATTATAGTAATTATTGTATTAGGGGGAACATACCAATATCAAACGTAAGATGTTCACAGAACCCTGACAGAAAACAGAATGAGTGTAACTTAGGCCTACTCAATTTTTAAAAATGAAATTCAAAGTTTTTTTTTTAAAAACCACAGTCTGAATTCTTGCCATTTTAAATTAGGTCTTCATAAACATAATTAAGAAACATTCTTTATACAAATAAAGTCAGATTTCAGGGGTAGGCAAGGCCAATATAATAAAAATGACCATTTTACCTAACTAATCTATTTATTCAATGCCATTCCAGTTAAAGAAAAAATAAGAACAAAATTCATTTGGAAGAACAAAACGTCCAGAATTTTAAAGAAACTAATGAAAAAAACATAAATGAAAGAGGTTAGGTAGTACCAGATCTCAAGCTACATTATAAAGCAGTAAATTCCAAAACTATCTGGTACTGGCTAAGAAATAGAGACGCAGATCAGTGGAACAGAATAGACATACCATACACAGTAGTAAAGGATTATAGTAATCTTGTGTCTGACAAATATAAAGATTTTGTAAAAGTTTTGGGGATAAGAATTCATTATTTGGTAAAAATTGTTGGGAAAGCTGGAAAGCAGTTTAGGCAGAAATTAGCCCTAGACCAATATCTTAAGCCATACACCAAGGTAAGGTCAAAATGGATACATGATGTAGATATAAAGGGATATATCATAAGAAAATCAGAAGAACATGGAATATATACATATCAGAATCATGAATAGGCAAACAATTTATGAATATACAAGAGACAGAATGCACTGTGAGTTGTAAAATAGCTAATTTTGATGATATTAAATTGAAAAGTTCTTGTACAAATAAAGCCAATGTACCCAAAATTAGAAGGAAAGAAGAAAATTGGGGGAAAAAATTTCACAGATGATTTCTTAAAGACCTCATTTCTCAAATATATAAAGAACTTTGTCAAATTTATTAGAATGAGTCATTCCTCACTTAATAAATGATCAAAGGATATGAAGAGATAGTTTTTTGATGAAATAAAATATATATAGTCATATGAAAAAAATGCTCTAAATCATTACTGATGAGAGAAATGCAAATTAATACAACTCTGAGATATCATCTTATACCTATCAGATTGGTTAAAGTGAAGGATACCCTTCAACTGGGGAAAGACTAAACTAGCTGTGGTATATAATCATGATGGAACACTACTGTACTATAAGAAATGATGAGTTGGTTAATTTTACAAAAAAACATGGAAATACTTGGACCTGTGAAGGAAGATGCTATCCGCCTCCAGAGAAAGAACTTATACTTAGGAGTACGTACAATGTAGTTTTACATATATGTATATGTACATATGTGAGTGTGTGTATGTATGTATGTATGTATGTATATATTTGTGTTCAGTTGTAGCCTTCTCTAGGGTGGGGTGGGGTGGGGGAGAGAGAAAGAAAGTGCACAGCAGAGAACAGAAGAAAACTTATAAGGAAACACAGAAAAGCTGGATAGCTTTGAAAACAATGTGTACTATTTATTAATTACTATTAGTTGTTTATATTTAAGTAAACAGTAAGAAATAGAAATTTTATAATTTTATGTTGCATCCTCTCTTTATGTTCTGCTATGTACATGGAAATGTTCTTTTTTCCTTCCTAGTTTTGTATTTAAGTTTAAAATTAATTTAAAAATTAAAAAAAAAATAAACTAAGTCCTCACCACTACCCAGAATCCTATCATTCCTCTGTAGCTGACTGTCTCACATTCCCAGAAACAACTCTTCAAAGGCTTCTTCATATTCTCTTCTTGATTCTTTGTTTCCAATTTGGGAAAATGCTCTCACTTTTTAATCTACTGAAATAAAGTACACATTTGCCTCACACCCCAAGTTTCCAAATGTATTAAGTTGCTCAGTCTTTCCTCCCTTCTGTCTCTAAATATATCTCAATCTACATTTATTCTTTCTTCTTTTTTTACATTCTGAGTAGTCACAAGGCAAATTCTTTCATCTTTACCCTGGACCACATCACCCTCTCCACCACCTCCGTGACCCTTCCTTACTTCTTAAATTATTTCTTCTTGTGTTCAGAATCCCTAGTCTCTAATTTCTACCTCTTCATTGGCCTTTGCGCCTCTACTTTCAAATGGACACAAGTCTCCTCTATCTCGAAAATATCTTCATTATTGTCTGCTCTTTCTAATAACCATCCCACTTATTTTCCCTATTGTGTGTACAACTGTGTTAAGAAGGCAGAATTTATGATTTCAAAGAGAATCATATATATGTCTGAATGGTTCAGAATCGTAGGATATAAGGAATTCTCTAAGTAGAAGGCAGAAGAATTAAAGCATTTATTCAGACTTCAAAGTAACAGACCCACGAACCAGCCTCCCCATTTGGATATTGTGATCAAAAGCTTCCAGGCCCAATAAGGCCACCTCACAAGAGTAACCAGGAGGCCAAAGAAAAACATGATGGTATTAAACCAAATCATATTCATGCTTCCCCTCTCCAGTAAGAAGATTACCCACTGGCCTCAAGTCCCTGCTCGGCACTCCTGGGTCCACACAAGGGTCGGCCCTACTTCCACAGCTCCTGCTTCGGCTTCAGCTTTATCTTCAGCTTTGGCTGTAGCTGTCTCTTGGCTCGCCTCTCCTCGCAGCCTCCAACCCTGACCCAGCGATCAAGCGCCGGGAGCTCGCCTTTGGGGCGCCTCCTCGCCTCCTCCTTCAGTCCCAGGTCTACGAAAG